>OLKM01001459.1:0-50000 GCA_900291075.1 Melanogrammus aeglefinus
TGTGGACTGCCGAATACTACAACAAAATTGCCAACTTGTCATCGATGCTCCGGATCGCTATTGTTGCTGCTCGTGAATCCTGTTGGGTTGTGCTGTGCATGTGTGTTGTGGCGCGGTCCTCTGGCTTGTGTGTAAAAAAACACTTGCTCCGATGGCACCCATGAAACATATGACTCTGCCTTGTCCAACCCATCCTCTTATCCGTCTGTAATATACCCAACCGGTTCTCCTCAACTTATGGCCAGGTTGCTTGGTGCCAGGGTGACGTTTCGGATTTTTATAAAAACAAGGGTTTGTTAAAGTTCAAATCATCATAGTAATGCAAAAACCGCATTTACGTACCGAGTCAACGGGTAGTGCGGCGTTGTTAAGACAGAAACACAGTAATTTAGTTACATCTACCCCCGTTTATTGAAAAAAAGTAAGTGCTCTTGTTACATTCCCAATCGCCGTCGTTAAAACGCTAGTTTATACATATTATCTTGCTCATTACCACAGCTAAAGGAGTGGCTGCAAACAATGGTTTGTAGAATAAAGTGGATTGACAATGGATAGCCACTTCCCCAATTTCAGGATGCGAAAACTAAACCACCACAAGGGGTGATCAGAGCTGATATTGTACATTTCTGAAACAATATACAACGTTCAACATAACCCCTGGGGTCTTAAACACCGGCATTATATGCTTTAAATAACATGAGAACAAAACAACTTTCAGTGCCCGGTACTAAGATAAACAACCAACAAACCCGACTGCTGGCATGACATGGGCATCACCACAACAACATTTACAACGAAGGGTGCACGTTCCACTTGAACAGGACATGCATGCAGTGTTGAAAGCCTGCCTTCGTTTTCGATAGCAACACCACCCAAGCCAAAGTAGCCTTTACTATATGGTCTCTTTAGCCCGGAAAGGCCCCCAAAACATTTTGGGGGGGCGTTAATTGGGTTAAAAGGATCCATTTCTAGCATAGGTTCCCTGACAAAGTGGACTTGGCATCTGGTAGGACCAGTTGAGGTCTTGCAGCCAGAAAGAAAGCTTTTTAAAGGGCGGGACCAAAACATTGAAGTAGACGTCACTTGCCCCACGGTCTCTAACAGCTACGGACAGGTCAATGGTGGTAAACATTCGGGTTGACAAGCATGATAGGCTGGGCTGGGGGAAAGCTGTGAAATCTCTCTCAATATCATGCACTGTGTGTATTTTCTCATCCTCGTATTGAATTCAATGGTTCTATGAATGGCTAAACACTAATGACTAACAAGAACACCAGACACCACCACCGATAAACGAACCAATAAACACAACCAACAAACCACAATAAAACTAAACCTTTTAACATATACCCTTTTCAAAAACACACAAACCCAAAATATAAGACACACAAAATCACACCTCAAAACCACTTCCAGGCACACGGGCCCACTACCTTCCCAAAAACGCACAAGGAAACAGAGAAAATTGAGATCATTACTTACAGGAGCAGCGACAACATAAACACAACCCCACATATAGCATACTAGTAGGGCTGTTAAAGTCCTAAGTCGACGGACTGCGTCGACTATTTGGTCGATTCACCGTTCGGGTCGACCGAGAAATTCTGAGTTTGGGTCGATTTTTTTGGCCGTGGTTAATTTCATTACAGTTTATGGTTATTTCATCAGAGAGGGAAAAGAACAAGTTTGCTAATGGGTGTTTTCAGAGCACCCTGTTCGAGAGGCACAGCCTGTTCAAGAGACAAACCCCCCCTTTGTTTTCATTATTTTGAATTAGCCAACCCACTAGAGACAGGTAAGATTGAAGACACGCCCACCGGATATTCACGTCCGGTGAATTTGCTGGAATATTATTTTAATATATTATCATATTTATATATTTAATTTTATAAAACAAATGTTATTGTTGTTTAGCACCAGCCGCAGGTACAGTTTTGCATATTCATCAGCTCGACTACCAAACATGGCGGTATCCATTCTAAAAAAACGTAAATTTCAATATATAGGCCTATTAAAAAATTCATATTTATGTTTAATATCGTTTATTCGTTTTATTAACTAGCAGGCGCCGCACCGGCCCGCAACAACTGCAGCATCCCTCAGATAACACCCAGACCAACGCTGGATTTGTTAAGGGCCTCCTCTATCATCCAAGCGAAAAATTATTATCACAGAAGAGATATTGTCAGTTTTTATTGCACGGGATATATGGCCCAAATTGGTGTCGTGGGCAAAGGGCTAGTTTAAGAAACCTGTTAAAAGTTTTGGAACCTGGATATTCCGTGCCAGCGCGCCAGACAATAATGCATGCACTAACCGCAAAATACGAGGGACTCAAAGAGAAAGTTTCAGAGTTAATACAACACAGCGAGGCACTGAGCTTGACCACAGATATGTGGACGTCTATTCGAATGGAGTCATACATGACAGTGACTGCCCATTTCATTGATGGCAACTGGAAAGCAAAGAGTGTTGTGCTTGAGACAAAACAAATGGAAGAGGCGCACACAGGAAGAAATATCGCTGCGCGACTATCTGAAGTTGCTGATGCCTTTAAAAATTCCAGAAGAAAGAGAGAGTGTCTGTTGTATGTGACAACGCGGCCAATATGGCACTCTGTGTTGGTAAACATTAAAGGAGTTCACATGAATGGTTGGAGATGCAGGGCGGTCAGGTGCGCCGGGCACTTTGCAGCTCTGTATTAATGCTGCGCTCAAACAAGAGCCAATTTGTCGCGCCGGTGGCTGCAAGCATGTCATCTTGTGGCACAATTTTTAAAAAGGGGCACAAAGCAAAGAACTGGCCTAAAACAGAAGCAAGAGCAGCAAAATGTCCCTCAGCATGAACTTATTCAGGATGTGTCCACTCGTTGGAACTCCACATTTTCAATGTTGGAGCGACTGTTGGAGCAACGCTGGCCCATTACCGCAGTGCTGTCTGACCCAAACTTTACCAAGAAGAGCGACAGCAGTACACTGGACCTCACTACAACACACTGGAATGCGGTAGAGGACATAAAAAATGTGCTGAAACCCATGATAACCCTGACGGAGCTGCTGTCTGAAGAGGACAACGCGTCCCTGTCTGCAACAGTACCCATGCTGGCAAACTTAAAGAAACGTCACCTGACCATCACGGATGACAGCCCCATTACCAAAAAAATGAAAAGCAAGCTGGTCGAAGAAATTGACAGCAGGTGGGAGTTTAAAACCCGAATTGTGAGTGTATACATCACAGCTGCAGTAGTAGACCCTCGTATTAAGCAGCTGTCTTTTCTGGATGATGCCAAACGAGACGAGGCCTATACAGAAGTTTCACAGCTGGCAGAACGACCGAGTGCACGCAGCGCAGCCACTGGTGAATCTGGAGGTGAGGAGCAACATGTGTCAAAAAAACAGAAAACCGACAAAGAGAAGGAGATTGCGATGCTGTTGTTGCGGCGAGATGAGGAGGAACTGGTTTCTACACAATTCAGGTGCGGAGAAGCATAGAAGAAAGATAATGAAAAACTATCTTCAGGACAAAAACTAAAGTTGACTCTGGACCCATGTGGGTGGTGGTGGGAAAAGAATCAAGACAGATAACCGAGCCTGGCACGAGTAGCAAAGCGACTGCTCTGTATCCCGGCAACATCCACGCCTTCTGAACGCATTTTCTCAAAGGCAGGATTTATTGTCAACAAATGAAGAAGCTGTCTCCTTCCAAAGAACGTGGATATGCTTGTGTTTCTGGCACACAACACAAAAAGGTGTGGATAGTTTGTGGACAGTGGACACTGATTGTACTCTGTGAGTGAGTAGCCATTTGTTTATTTATTCTTTTAGTTCTTTTTTTTTTTTTCTTTTTTTTTACATTATTTCGTTTTTTTATTAACACATTAACACATTAACAACATTGTAATAGTTTTGCACATTTATTTGAAAAATACTTGTGGATTTGGACATTTTATTTATTTATTTTTGTATTTATTCTGAATGAGCCTTCCTTGTTATTGTTGTGCACTTTATTTCGTTTCAGTTTATTGCTAAATAACAAACTTTTATGGTTCCCTTTTATTATTGTGCACATTTATTTCTATTTATTGGATTTGGGCTTCTTTTTTTTTTTTGCCTAATGCGCAATTGCGCGGTGCGCACTGGCTATTTTTTTGAGCCTATGCTTTATTATTCAGTAATGCACAGCTTTATTTCGTTGGCACTTGTCTTGATCTGGGATGTTTAATAAAGATAATTTTCCCTGAATTGCCTTTTGTGTTTAATTGCCTTCTTGTGCTGAGGTCAGTATATTTTCGGTAATCATGGGCTTTTAAATTGCGCAGATGCACGTGATGGAAAACGCTGTCAGAGCCGCCAGACTCGAGTCCCCCCCCCCTCGATTGGTCGATTTTTGGTCGAAATTTCGGGGTTTCAGTCGACCAAGAATTTCTTTGGTTGATTACAGCCCTACATACTAGTGATGGGCACGAGTAGTAAATTCCAAACTCGAGTGATCGAATGAATTCCTCGAGGATCAATCGAGTGCAGGTTTAAAACTTATCTATTTTTAGAATGCAACACATCTGCAGCAGGAATAGGCCCAATGATGAACGGCAATATTACCAACCAAACATGTAATGCTTTATTCTCAATCAAAAACAGTCAGGGGCTAATTCAGAGTATTCTTCTTTTTTTTTTTGCCAACGTTCAAGACACATTTTCCTTACAAAACTAAATATGCGTCTCAAAATTTAAAATCACGTTGAACAAAGGCCTGTAACTGTGATAAAACAAAAAACAAAACAAGTAGTCTTACCATTACAAATAGTTTAAAGCTGCAAATAAAACGGCAGCAAATGAACTAAAAAAATACTGAGCGCTCTGATCTTCTATACACGGTAGGGCTGCAGGATATATCGGCTATGTAAGATATATCGATATAATTTCCAAGGGGATACAAGATTTGCCATATATCGTTTATATCGATATATGCGTTAAAGTGCGTATTGGAAGTTAATTTTTTTTTAAATATTTATACATAACATTCTCTGAAAATTGCCCTTTGAAATTGAAATGCGGGATTTTATCAGTTAAAAATATTACATCGGCAAAAATTCCAGTTTTAAAGTGCCTATTTTGAGCAAGGCTTCAAAAACCGTTGTTTTTTATGTGATACGTCAAACGCGTCATATTACGTAGGAATTGGTAGACGCAGTCCGTCGCGTGTTGCCTGCCTCAGCTCTATGCGTAGTTGTGAGTAGTTAGAATAGAATATATAATCCTTTATGTGTCATTGTAACAATTGAAACAGTTACAAGTACAACGAAAATTAAGTGCAGTCCTTGTTCAGTAAAAAACATCACATTGAGGTAGTACGTATAAATAAATAAATCAATAAAAAACTATAAAAGCTAATCAACTAAGTAGCCTACACTAAAAAAAACACATAAGAGACACACCACACACAAACATTCACATTTATAAATGTGCCCTACACAGATGTGATACACACAACACAACTTATGCTCTGGTAGCAACATTTAGTGAGGTTATTGGCTGTTGGATAAAAACTGTTTTGTTAGTCTGTTTGTTCTGGTTTTCATGGACCTGTATCTCCTGCCTGATGGCAGTAGTTTTTAATCGGCCGAGATGAGGTTTTTGTATCTGTGGGGGTTGTTTCCAACTCCGACCTCCTGTCCCGACACATCACCGATTTCCACCGCGGTGAATTTAGTTTTAGGTTGGATATTCGACGGATATTCAGTCCAGTTCCAGCCGCGACTTCACGGAGATATGTGCCCGGCAAATAGCAGCAGGAAGAACGGTCAGCGCACCTCGCAGAGCCTCGCGGTGAATCGCTGGAAACTGATTTAGGGACCGTCAATAAATTACTTCACGTAAAAATATCAATACAAAATACTTGCAATTTTTTCAATAGTTTTCATTTCATGTGACCCAGTGACTCCAAACCAGTATCTAATTGTATTATAAAACCAGAAGAATAAGACACACCACTTGTTATGGTATTTTATTGCTTCCTCTATTTTATATGAATATTAATATGCAGGAATTATCATATTTTTTTCAATAGCTTCCATGCCATGTGACCCAGTGACTCCAAACCAGTATCAATTTGTAGAAGTAAACCCTAAGCATAAGACACACCACTTTTCATGGTATTTTAGCAATGGTGAAACACACAAAATAAAATACCATGAAAAGTGGTGTGTCTCATGCATAGGGTTTACTTCTACAATTAAATATTGGTTTGGAGTCGCTGGGTCACATTGCATGGAAGCTATTGAAAGAAATATGATAATTCCTGCATATTAATATTCATATAAAATAGAGGAAGCACTAAAATACCATGAAAAGCCGTGTGTGTCTTATGCATAGGGTTTACTTCTACAAATTGATACTGGGTTTGGAGTCACTGGGGTCTTATGGCATGGAAGCTATTGAAAGAAGGTATAATTCCTGCAATATTAATATTCATATAAAATATAGAGGAAGCACTAAAATACCATGACAAGTGGTGTGTCTTATGCTTAGGGTTTACTTCTACAATTGGATAGGCTACTGGTTTGGAGTCAATTGGTCACATGGCATGGACGCTATTGAAAGAAAAGTGTCATTTCTGAATATTAATATTCATATAAAATAGAGGAAGCAATAAAACACCATAACAATTGGTGTGTCTTATTCTTCTGGTTTAATAATACAATTAGATACTGGTTTGGCAAGTATTTTGTATTGCTATTTTTACGTGAAGTAATTTATTGACAGTCCCTAAATCAGTTTCCAGCGATTCACCGCGAGGCTCTGCGAGGTGCGCTGACCGTTCTCCTGCTGCTATTGCCGGGCAAATCTCCGTGAAGTCGCGGCTGGAACTGGACTGAATATCCGTCGAATATCCAACCTAAAACTAAATTCACCGCGGTACCGATTTCACAGTTTCCCCGATCGGAGAAAGGATGGAGCAGGCTTTCAAGCCTGGGTGCATTTTGTTCAGGTGAAGAGAAAGGACTTTTTTTTCGCCTCTGTCACCAAATACTCGTTCATTTGCGCGGCTCAATTTAGAACCTGAGGACTATGTTTCCGGGGAACATGAATGGATTTCAAGATGGGTTTTCGGGAGCGAGAAAAGAGTGAGGCCTGAAAGCCGGGTGTGATTCCCCTCAATTCATGCCGCTCCCAGCCGCAGCTTCGGGCTCAGCCACCGGCGGCAGTGAAGATCACGGACCGGTCAGAGATTCATTCAACGATTCGGAAACGTTACTATAGGCCTACTACTACTACTATATACTATATACTTACTATACTATACGATACTGCCTTTAGGATAGGGAAACAATATCGTTTCGCATTTCCCACACAAGCACCTATCAAAATGAAATGTGAGGTTAACTTCTCTCGTTTCTTTCAGTTTGATCGCGCACTCTCTTGCTCGCCCACCCGTCCGTCCGCCCTCCCTCCATCCCTCCAGTAGTAGTTATGTAAGAGATAGTGTGGAGTTATACATCCTGTAGATTCATATATAATCAAGTACTAGCAAAGTTATGCCTGTTAAATATTGAAACGTGGCCATCATTTGCTGTCATTAGCTAATATTAACTCAAGCTAATGCCAGTTACTCACCAAGACACCTGCCCAATTCTCCACTGATTCTCCTGACACCACAACTCTATCTCCCTCCTATTGCCATGGTGTCTCCCCCTATTAGGTGGTTGCTGTTCTCCCTCATGGCTAGCTGGCTCAAAATTGTACGGAAGTGGTCCGAAACTGTTATCCATTGTTATGTTGCCTATGTAGTCTATGATGATTAGAACGTCCGTCTACCAATTCCTACGTCACGCTTGAAAACGAGCGTTTGAGATGCGGAAGTAAAATTGTATCACAAAAACGGCTCAAGATGCCACTTGTAGTGTAGATTTATTAATAAAAACTAAAAAATCGTGTATTCGAATTTTTTTCCTATATGATTCTTCACTGTAGTATCTAACTTCCAATACGCACTTTAAAATGCTCAGTTTCCGCCTCAAGTGTCTGTTTGCCTTGGAGACCCCTCCCCCTTCCCCTCCCACTTTGTCCTCCCGAACGTGCCGAGTGCAAAGACGCCTCATTCCCGCCCCCGCCTCACAACACAACAAGCATGGAGGATACCGGTAAAGAAAACGAGACGGCGGCGTGAGACGAAATTGTTTCAAAGAGGAGAAACAACGGCTCAATAATATGGAAATGGTTCGGGTTTAAAAAAACAGGTGAGCAGCAGCTGCAGGTTATCTGTAGAGAGTGAAAACCGTTGCGGCCTAAAGTGGAAGCACGACAAATCTGTTCCACCATTTACAGCAGCGGCACAAAGTGCAGTATGAGGAATGCATAAAACTCCCTGGCTGTGCTGCTGCATCACCGGCCGCGACAGCTTCTTCTGCCCCGAAACCAGGGCCGGCGTTCGGCATAGGCGACCGCAAAGGGCGGAAAATGTGTTGGAGCGCCCTCTGGTGGCGCCCTTAATTAAAATATACGAAACAAGCGAAATTAAACCAAACATGTTCCCAAATGGAACAGATAAGTGAGGGGGCGGGGATTACAGTCAGGGCTCACTGAAACCCTCACCGTAGTACGCAGGACAATTCGACAAAGCCATCTAACCCACTCTGTAGAAAGTATCGAGATACATATCGTATATCGCCATTCAGCCAAAAAATATCGGATAACATATTTTGCCCATATCGTGCAGCCCTAATACACGGCCAGGATTACAGCTGCGTCTTGTAGCGGTGAAAAAAGCTGACACACTTGGTTTCTGCGGGTCTGCTTTCCCGAACTCACCGTTGTGTTTCAGGAGCATATGTTGCCGCATAATACTTGTAGTACGCTGGTAGCTCAATTTCGCTTGGCATATTATACATTTCACCTCATGATCTCCTATTTCTGTCAAGTATTTCAATACTTCGCTGCGCTTTGCTCTAAACGCCATCTCTTAACTTTTTGAATTCTGGTGTTGTGCACACGTCACAGCACGCGCCACAGAAATGTGATAGATTTCATTTTCTTTGAGCACACGGCACGCGCCAGTGGCGCCACACAGAAAATGTATACATTTGATTCAGAAAACTTGTCTGTGTGTGTATATGCAAACTCGAGTTTGCCTGTCCACCAACCAAGTTCATTTTCAACGAGAAGTACTCGAGTAATCGATTCCTCACGCCCATCCCTAATACATACTGTACCTACCCACACAACTCATATCAGGGATTGTATCTACGAATTGAGCGTTCTTTAGTCCAGACAGACAGAAAGAAATACTGGCAATGATAAGATTGTAAGATAGAAGATAGAGTAAAACACAGGCGTTCATACAGAGGCAGGCACGAGTTAGTGAAAGATTAAAGCTATCCACACGATTCTTACTTTACTGCCATCGCCCTCTCTTTCCTATAATTTTCTGTGTGGAAATCTTGTATCGGTTTATAATGCATGGGTTGAAGAGTAAGAAAAATCTTTAGTCGACCCCTATGGAATAAGAAATTATAATGACATATCTGTTATAAAGACATATCTTTCGGTCCGACATATCGGAACGAAATACATACAAAAGCAGGGTATTGAAACATACAAGAAGCAGACTATTTAAGCCCCTCCACTGAACGAGAGAGGCAGAGGAGAGCGGAGAGAGCAAGACATGGAGCAATAAAGGGAAGACCTCCAACATGCACCTTTCTTTTTCTCTTAACTTCCCCTCTCTCTAGTCCCCCCATCTCTCTCTTCCTCCATCCTTAACCTTTCTCTTCCTCCTCCTTCTCTCCCCTGGTTCCTGCCCCTCTCTCTCCAGCTCTCTCCCTCTCTCCCCTGGTCCATGCTCCTCTCTCTCCAGCTCTCTTCCCCTTGCCCCTGGTCCCTTCCCCTCTCTCTCCAGCTCTCTCCCCCCTTCCCTGGTCCCCCTCCTTTCTCTCCATCTCTCGAGTCCTTTGCCGAAGGTTTCCCCCCGGTGTTTTGCAAACATGGGTATTCGCATCAGTTATTCTGTACGTATATATTTTTTATTATTTATATTTTTTATGTTTTGTTTTTTTAACTTATTAGAGTAGGAGGCTTGCTAGGAACGTGCAATAATGGTTGGATAGCTCACAAGTGACATCAGTTGTTAACGGGAACAGACTAAAACAGCAGGTCTGACATTTACTCCCCACATAGAGTACACGTGACGCCTGAACCTAACGCTCTGTCTCCGGCCTACTATTTCACCATTTATCGAACATTTCGTGGAAGGAATCTAGTTTCCCATTCACTGCTTGTGATGCTTGCAAAAATCCATAGTAGTCCACGCAGGTAAAGAGAAAAAAAAAAAATTTACTTTAAAAACACGTTTGACTGCAAAACCTTTCCAGCTTCTTATATTATCACAGTAACAATTGGGCACTACTTTGAGCACCAACTGCAATATTCAAAGTCCCCAGAAGCAAGGTCCCTTTTTTAGTCTTACGCCATCAGAAAACATCCAGGAAATTCCAGCTATTCTTTACTGTTTCAAACCACAATCCCCCCCACTTACTGGCACCACAGAAGAACAGTGCAATCACTTCATGGATTTTTTTCACATTGCACATGTTCGCTCTGCTTTTTTCGGTCCTCCCACCAAAACCATTCCCTGAATATATGCCATCTCACAACCCCTAAACTGCTTTCCTATTTCATCAGAAGCATCGGAAGATGAAAGCCTCCACCTGTGCCCTGGACCCTCTCCCAACCTCCCAAGTAAAAACCCATATCACTGTCTTAAGTCTCCTGATCACCTCTGTTATAAATCACTCTCTCCAAACTGGTCACGTCAGCCCCGTCTTAAAGAAAGCCATAATCAGACCACTGCTCAAAAAACACACCCTTGACCCAGAAGTCCTATCACATATATATATTTATTTAAGTAACCCTCCTTTTTTTTCTATGTGCAATAACCCTCTATCTTGAATGTATTTACTGTTTTTTATGTTTGTTATGTGACTATTTAGCATGGAGCCGACTGAGAACATTTCACTAAAATGTATTGTGTATGTGACGAATAAAATCTGAATCTGAATCACACCACAAGCCCATCTCTAATCTCCCCTTCAAATCCAAAGTACTTAAGAAAGCAGTTGCCAACCACCTTCAAAACCACCTCAAACTAAACAAACTTTACGAAAAATTCAAGTCGGTTTTCGCTCCGTCCACAGCACAGAAACTGAAAGAGAAAGTTACACACGACCTCCTGAGGTCATCCATCCCTCCTCATCCTTCGGGATCTCTCTGCTGCATTTGACACAGTCGACCATGACATTCTTCTCAACTACCTCCACCTCACCCCTGGACTCACTGGCACTCCCCTCGGTTGGTTCCAATCATGCCTCAGAAACCGGGCAGAATACATCTCCCTGGGTCCCTCCAAATCGAACCCACACACAGTCACTTGCGGTGTCCCCCAGAGGTCAGTCCTTGGCCCCATCCTCTTCATTCATTCTCTACCTAGGTCATCAGCCGCCATGGATTATTATTCCACTGCTACGCCAACGACACTGTCAATGCCACAGCTGCCACCCCACCTTCAACATCACCGTCATCCCCATCAAAACTCACCACGTGCCTGGAGGAGATAAAAGGTATTGATGGAGCACAATTTCCTCCAACTCAACAGCTCCAAAACCGAAGCCATCCTAGTCGGCACCTCTCACCAGACCAAATCCTCATCCATAACCAGCATCAGCTTTTCTGGCTCCACTATGCCTCTCTCATCAACCATCACAAATCTCGGTGTAAAAATGGAACCCCAAATCACTTTTGAATCCCAGATCAACCACCTCTGCAAGATCTCCTTCTATCACCTCTGCAACATTTCCAAACTCCGCCCCATTCGCTCCCTCTCACCTTCAGATAAAAATGGCACTATAAATAAAATGTATTAATTTTATTATTACTTTCCTGCCATTAATCTGTCAATGGCATGGAGAAGTTGTTCTACGCCACTCACATTCAGTACAGTCATCTCTACTTTCCCCCCAAGGAGTACCAGAGCCAGTGATCCTTTCTGTAAACTGGGTCTCACCTCCTTCATGGCCATGTTGAGGAACCCCACCTTTAAGTTGATGAGCAGGCTGGACCGCTCTACAAATGAGATCATTGATCTGATGACAGATCCAGGCCCTAGCTCTGTCAAGTGCACTTCTAAGATCTGGGAACACCGGCCATGAGTGCCATTTTTCGCCTTTTTTCTTTCCTTTTTAAATTGACGTAGTTTATTCTTGTATGTAATGTAATGTTTGCTTTGTGGGCCTCGAGCGTGTACTTAAGTTTATTATTTTCATTCTCCTTCCCCCTGCCCTCTACTCCTCGCTCACCTGCTCAATCCTCCTCTATCACCAGCTCTCTACTCCTCTTGACCATGACACTGGTATCTCCTTTTCCTTTCTCCCCTTATCCTCCTCTCTCCCCTGCTCCCTCCTCCTCTCTCGATTGCGCTCTTCTCCCCTCTCCTCTGCTCTCATCCCTCCTCCTCCTCTACTCTCCCATCCTTCCTTGCTATTTCCCTGTCACCTATTCTGCTACTCCTGACAACCAGTGCAGGTCTGCTATCGTCCGTCGTCAATACATGGACATCACACCGCTAACCATTGCTGTCACTCTGCACCGCTTTGAGACGTTGTACTTCAAATAGGTTTTGTCAGAAGGGGGGGTCCTACGCCTGGCTGGCAGTGACACTGATGCCATTGAGCATTGAAGTTCAAGTTCAAACCAGTGTTGACGGTACCCTGGGAGTCAGATAGCTTGGAACTGCGCTCAAAGTTAAACAAATTATAACCTTGGCCCTGGCACTGACCTCTCGAAAGGACCTTACAGCTTTGTTCAACGTTCTAAAGCCAACTGCTCTCTGGATTTAGGGACCTACAGTGATTTCAGATCCATCTCATAAAGGACCAGGTAGGGGTGAGGGGGCGCCTCAGGCTCTAGGATTACTACAGTTAGACTGTGGACATTGGGTATCAAACCCATAACCTTTCAGCTAGACTATCTTTCCTCTGAGCCATACATGAAAAGTGCAGGTTGATCTCCTCACCTCCTGCGCCACCCAGGTATGCTGGCAGAACCCCGGGAGACCCCGGGGAGGAGCATCTCCTCCCCTCCACTCCTCCGTTCTCGCGCTGAAACAGAAACAGGTCTCCACCTCCTCTGCCTCCCCCCGCCAGGGCAGGGTTCCTCCCCACGTAGCCTCGGTTCCCGCCGCTGTGCCTCGACGTGGCGCCGCCTCCGTCCCTCCCCGCGGTGGGCTTGGCCAGGGACACGGTGACCAGGGCGCCGTCGATGAGCGTGCCGTTCATGAGGCGCAGGGCGTCCAGCGCGTCCTGCCGGCTGCGGTAGTGGACGAAGGCGTAGTCCGTCAGCTTCTTCACGCGCTCCACCGAGCCGGGGCGCACGCAGGAGAACGCCTCCTGCAGGGTCTCCTCGCTGGTGCTCTGCATCAGGTTACGCACCTGGACACACACCGGGGAACACATGGTGGGGCGACTCAGGCAAAGGCAAAGGGGTAGCAACCGCATGCATGTATATAACTAGATATTAGTGTTTCACCGATAGCCCCCAGTTCAGTCCAGTCCAGCGCTATGTTCGAGCGATTTGCACTTAGAACTTTTCTGTGTAACATCCTTTTTTTGTTGTTGAACAAATCAGAAACGCATAACCCTCCCCCGCCTTATTCTAGTGAATCAGAAGTGACGATGCAATTTATTGTGTCCGATGCGGGAATTGGTGATTGTGCAATTCTCGGCTGCGTTCAGATCTACACAATTGTTTGTGTGGTATGGAGACGCTGCCAAGTGGCGCTCCATCTCTAAGCAGCATCTGTCTTGCTGGATATGCGAGGGTGTTTGCTTAGCCTACAATCAGTAGGGCTTAGCCTAAACACTGGGTGTGAGGGCTCACTCTACACAGACATGGCCGCTTCTACGGTTTTACCCAAGGGTGTATCCAAGCGGACATTTGCATGGCTGCGTCATGGTCTTTCCGGGCCCCTTGCCTGCTTTAACATGCTGGACATGACCAGGGGCTCACTCGGCCACTCCGTGTTGGTGTCGGGGTCTCCTTCAACAGCTTAGCTTTAGGCTTGTGTCTCTGAGCTGTTCCGATTCGTAACGTTGCTCTTTACTTAAGCCTATCTCTGCTGTCACCTGGTCGGGTCCAGGTTAGGCTGAGATTAAGAGGGACCGGTTGTTCCTTGCTATGTTCACGGATTCTATCCAGCGTCGTCACTATCCTGCCCTCTAATCATTGGTAATGTGTGGTGTTCGTTATGTAACCCCTTTCTATTATATGCTTTGCATATATTGAGGAGGATTATGTGTGATATTATAATAATAATAATAATAATAATAATAATAATAATAATAATAATGGATTGAATTTATATCGCGCTTTTCTGGACACTCAAAGACGTTTTACAGTGAAGGGGGGGACCTCACTAACCACCACCAGTGTGTAGCACCCACTTGGGTGATGCACGGCAGCCAATCTGCGCCAGAACGCTCACCACACACCAGCTTGAGGTGGAGAGTGAGGGAATTAATGAGTCAGCCAATTATACAGGAGGATGATTAGGGGGCCAGATTGAATGAGCCTGATTGGGCCAGGACACCGGGGAAACCCCTACTCTTTGCGATAAGTGCCCTGGGATCTTTTATGACCTCAGTGAGTCATGTGCTTGTGCTTGTGTGGACTTTATCTATCGTCGCATACTTTTGTTGTCAGTGTTGCACACTAGGTGTGATCATCGGCAAGCTAGAGCTTCTTCCTTACTTTTGATAAAGCCGGCTTATGCTGCTCTATGTCAGTTACGCCTACTAGCGGGATCCTCCATCTGCCTCTCTTTGGCAGTGGACGCTGAGGGGCCATGCTGCTCAACACAGTTGGCGGCTAGGGTTTTCTAGCACGCAGGTGAAACCTTGATAACTTTGCATCGCTTTCTTTTCCTGGATTCTATAAAAATGCATGTTGAATTCAGAGGCTATTGACTCTTACTCAACGCTTTGCGTGTTCTTTTTTTTTTAAGAAATGTATTTTAGCTTTTTTTTTTTGCACATTCACAGCTTACTGAGTCCTGAGACTTGTGTCCAGCCGGGGATACATTCATCAGGCTCCCCTCACAGGTTCATCATAGAAAATAAAGCGAAGCTCTATGATTGTAGACTTACATCAGATCCATGTAAAACAGACAGAAAACTAGTCTTAAATTCACTCGTCACTCCTGCTGATTTACGGGGCTAAGCTGGTGGACATTGTGCGGCACCAGAAACATATACAGTTGGGTGCAGTTTTTAGATATGACGTTTCAGGCCATCTTAGTTCTGATATCACTCCATCTACCAAGCACACACAGAGCCCTCTCTACCAAGCACACACAGAGCGCTCTGCCTCCTGCCCATTATTTCACAATTGATCAAAGTGGTGGTGGTGGAGTGGTGGAGTGGTGGAGTGTTAAAAGTAATATGTTGGCAGAGCACTTCGTTCAGAGAGGGTCTACGTGCGCAACAATATATATCAGAATAAGTAATGAATAAGGGCAGTTAGCTCATGAGGTGTTAAGAGAGAAATGCTGAGTAATGTGTTTCCTATGTCGCTCTGACATTCAAATTGATTGATCCAAAAAACTCTGAACAATCCAATATCAATCAATTCCAACTTTGACCTGGGAAGGGATACAGCCTTGATACTATTATATACTATTTACTATTGATACTTTATAATTACCATCACTTTGGGTGTGTGAACATGTAAAGCTACCGAAGCAGCTCAGTAAAAGGTCTTCTCCTACATCCTGAGTACAGTAGTGTAGTAGATAGGTAGAGTGAGGCAGGGACACAGCGGGTTGAGAGAAAGACAGGGTGGGTCGAGCAGGACGGGTACACTGCATGGAGAGAGAGACAGCATGGGCTGAGCTAGGCAGGGCTACAGCAGGGAGAGAGAGACAGCTTTGGTAGTGCCAGGCAGGGACAGAGCAGGGATTGAAAGAGAGAGACAGCTTTCGTAGTGAGAGGCAGGGACACAGCAGGGAGAGAGCGAGACATGATGGGAGAGTGAGGCAGGGAAACAGCAGGGGGTGAGGACGGAGACATGATGGTAGAGTGAGGCAAGATCCCAGCAGGGGGAGAAAGAGCATGGCTAGAGATCGAGGCACTGACACAGCAGGGAAAGGGTTAGGGAGACATGATGGTAGCGAGAGGCCAGGATACAGCAGGAGAGAGGTGGTGGTAGAGTGAGGCAGGGACACAGCAAGGAGAGAGGCGGTGGTAGAGTGAGGCAGGGACACAGCAGAGGGAGAGGGGTGGTGGTAGAGTGAGGCAGGGACACAGCAAGGAGAGAGAGGTGGTGGTAGAGTGAGGCAGGGACACAGCAGAAAGAGAGAGGTGGTGGTAGAGTGAGGCAGGGACACAGCAGAAAGAGAGAGGTGGTGGTAGAGTGAGGCAGGGACACAGCAGAGAGAGAGAGGCGGTGGTAGAGTGAGGCAGGGACACAGCAGAAAGAGAGAGGTGGTGGTAGAGTGAGGCAGGGACACAGCAGAGAGAGAGGGGGCGGTGGTAGAGAGAGGGCAGTGGGTAGAGTGAGGCAGGGGACACAGCAGAAAGAGAGAGGTGGTGGTAGAGTGAGGCAGGGACACAGCAGAAAGAGAGAGGCGGTGGTAGAGTGAGGCAGGGACACAGCAGAAAGAGAGAGGTGGTGGTAGAGTGAGGCAGGGACACAGCAGAGAGAGAGAGGCGGTGGTAGAGAGAGGCGGTGGTAGAGTGAGGCAGGGACACAGCAGAAAGAGAGAGGTGGTGGTAGAGTGAGGCAGGGACACAGCAGAGAGAGAGAGGCGGTGGTAGAGTGAGGCAGGGACACAGCAGAGAGAGAGGTGGTGGTAGAGTGAGGCAGGGACACAGCAAGGAGAGAGACAAGAGTGAGGCACTGAGGCGGCGGGGAGAGAGACGTGATGGTAGAGCGAGGCAGGGAAACAGAAGGGGAGAGACAAGACGGTAGCGCAAGGTACGGGGAAACAGCAGTGTTAGAGGTGTGTGTGTGTGTGTGTGTGTGTGTGTGTGTGTGTGTGTGTGTGTGTGTGTGTGTGTGTGTGTGTGTGTGTGTGTGTGTGTGTGTGTGTGTGTGTGTGTGTGTGTGTGTGTGTGTGTGTGTGTGTGTGTGTGTGTGTGCAGAAAGTGAAAGTGGGATTTGGAGGAAAGCGTTTATAAAGCAGCATCCAGAATAAAGTAACGAAAGCATCAGGCTTTGGATCTTCTGGCATCTTAAATGATGACTTCAACACCAACAGCACTTACAGGAAGCACATCAGACAGACTCCATGTTGGATACTGCAGGATCCAAAGCCCCTTGGTTTTTAAAGTTCTGTGGTCTCAAACTGACCCTGAATGGTTTTACATTTGTGTGCGTGTCTGTGTGCGTGTGGTAGGGGTAATATGGCCCCAGGCCATTAAAAAGTCACGTCGGGACAACAAAACAATAAACACACTGGTCGTATCAGGCCGGTGAGTTGCTTAAATCGTAACCTTACAATAACACACACACAGACAAACACACAAAAATGTACCCCCCACAAACAAACACTTATATTATTAAACACGGAAACACTACCACATGGAACACGTTGACAGGTGCGGATTGAAAGGCAGAGAAAGAGAAACGTGAACGTACGTATAGGACCCTGACGCGCTGCATGGTCTCCTCATCCACGTCCTTCTCCGGCTCCGCCCAGTCCACCTGGATGTTGAGGCCCCACAGCTGTAGTGATACTGTTGTGCACACACACACAAATACACCCAGGGGACATCAGCACGTGTGGTTGCCAGGTTGTGGTTAAACAACGCCCAGTAACTCATTTCCCCATTGCTCATAACCCTGGCAGGCGGAGGAGCAATTTAAGAAGCTTGGAGGATTACAACCGTCATGCGGTTAATGTGCTGGTGAAATGTGGCCCTCGGCAGGTAACCAATCAGCTCCCTGGCTACAGACGGGAGAGTCAATTTAATGGTCTCTCTCCAAGTGAGAGAGCGTGTGCACCCGAGCAGTTTAGCACACGCTTTTAGGTGGACTTAAAGGGGTGTTGCACGCAAATTGTTTTTTAATCCGCATGATATGATCTTCAACATTGCAATCTATGCCATTGTAGTACGTTCACTGAAATAAGACCCTGACTTAGAGAAAACCGGGGTAAATTCCTATGTTTATGCAAATCTCTGCCAACCAGTATGTGAACATTCCACTGGGCTCCGCACACAGGGAGGTGTTATTTTAGTGATCATCAAAGTGCCTTTTGGTGTACTCCTCGACATCACAACCAAGGGACACCGGCGGCAAGGATGTGTGTTGCTACATCTGGGCCAAGATTGTTGATGACGGCGTCAGAGAGAGGGTGAAGCCTTTCAGACTCTTATTGTATAAGGCCAAGGTGTGTGGATGTATGAAGCTCATGTTTTCTCTGCAGCCGATTTAGATGTTTGCTTCATACTTGGTGTGTGTGGTGTATCTCATATACAACTTTGCTAATTAAAAACACATATACACAACCACGTTTGGCTACTAAAGAGCATCATAAAGTCACCCCGGGTCGTAACCATGAGAACAACATCCCCCCCTCCCCATCGTTCCTCGACCTTTCAGCCCCAGATGCATTTTTTTTTTAAAAAGTCAAGCTTAAGTTTTAAAATACAAGCTTAAACAGAGGGTCCACTTCCACTTCAAAGTCCCCTTAAAGATGTAACGTAGTAGTCGATCCTCTTTCGCCATCTAGCAGATAACCACCGGTACTGCTGAGCATTACAGATGCTGGTGGGTGTGAAGGACATTCATCAGACATCACATGCAGTATACATTAGGGCTGCCACTAACATAATATTCTATTGATTATGTTATCGATTCATCTATTAACCTCAACGAAAACTAACCATTTTCATCCAACAATGCATAGAATTGGGTTTGATGGCTTTAGCTTGTTATGCTCTACTGTTGTAGAGCTAGTGGGATACACTTCTAAACTGTGAATTTAATCCATTGGGAACATTTTGAATAGTGAGATATCTGTTTAATTGTGTTACTTAATTAGGCTTTTGTCTATTGTCCCGATGTCTTTTTAACAAAAAAAACAAACAATTCATCCAAAGTTGAAAGCTCAGCACTGCAAGATAGGAAAACAAAATAATTTTTCTTTTATTATTTTATTTATTTTTCTTATTATTATTAATAGTAAAGCGGGCTGCTAATTGAATGCCCACTGTGTTTTTGCCTTTTCTGTCGTTCCTCCTTCCAGAGGAGCAACTGTACGCCTTCTTTCCAGGTGGTGGAGCATTGCAGAAGTGCAGCTGGGAAATATCATTGACAGTTTGCACAGAGAACAAACCGACGCGTGGTTGTCTGCTAATTTAAAGTATTTTGGTACTTCTGAGGCTTTTGGTCCGGGGAAACCTTGACACGCAACCCGTTTTGAAGCACATTCGGGTGCAGCAGCAACTTGTTTCTTTTATCTCTAGGTGTTGACAGAGGCCCAACCATGATGGGAGCAAAAGGCGACCGACATTAATGCAGCACTTAGGAAAAATGATGTTCATGTAACACATTTAGGATAACAGATTTAATTTAACGAATTGCGTCTTAGAAATAAAGAAAACAAACTTTGAATCTAAACTACCAAAAAACCATCCCCCTCTCTGCTCCCTCCTTTGTTGCGTTTCTCCGCCATTGATTGACAGGCAGGATGAATTATCCGATCCAGTCAGGAAAGAGATAACCTGATTGGTCAGAACTGAGCCGTGTGAGGTGTTAAGCTATGTTGACTCATACAGAGTTTGAGTGTGTGCGCTGGTGTGTATGCCAGAGTGTTACCTGGTATGAGTTTCCTGCGGGCCATTGCAGCAGCCTTGTGGGACTCGTACTCTACAAAGGCGAAGCCTCTGTTCCTGTTCTTATCGGTAGCACTGGGATACACTATGACATCCACAACTCCCTCTGTCACCTGCCCAAACAATCACAGAATAATCTGTCAATCTGACTACAGTAGGATGGGACTCCATTAATTACATTACATTTAAATAGCTGACACTTGCCCGAAGCAACTTACAATAAGTGCATTCAACAAGGAAGATAAGACCCAAAAAGTACAAGAAGGATTTGAGTTCATACAATTCATAAAATAAACAAAGCAACTGCTAAGGGGTACAATATAATACCAAGTATCGGACCGTGTCGAGTCTGCAGTATGGCTTTGACAGCAATTCAAGTATTCAACAGATAAAAGATTGCGAGAGTGCATGAGTGATTGAGCGTGTGTCTGTGTCTGTGTGTGTGTGTATTAGGGCTGTCAATCCTCCCCTCAAATCATATTCAAATTTCTAATGCTTCTTATGTTGAATATTCGAATAATATTCGAATATTTTAATGTTTTTTTTTTTTTAAATTATATACACCGATACCATCTTATTATTAGGCCTACGTCCCACGTCCACTAGAGGGCGCGTCAACCAAATCTGTTATGTAACATTTGCAACAAGTTTTACCAAATCAATACAAAACTTATATAAATAGGTAAGATATAACGCCAGAAATATTCAAGCAATGATGTTTAATGAAGAAGCTGATGTTCAATCATTCAAATACACACACACACTGCTATTTTAAGTCTCAAAAAGAAAGACAAGCAGGCGATTTTCTTACCGCTCCGCTATTAACACATGGATAAAGTAAATAAATTAAATCATATCAAAATGAAAACATAAATGCTTATGGCTGCAGCATTTAAAACAGCACTGGTTATCTTTTCTGTACTTTTATAGTAGTCTCAGTCAGCTTTTTCGTTATTGTCTCGTCGCCCAGCTGGCAGACAACGAGATGAGGAGGGAGGCAAAAACGATGTTATTCTTGGCCGTTTTGACCGTGGCTCTTCCTCAGCCGCTAACTGTTCTGCGTACTCCGAGTAATGCACTGAATGGAGGTGTGTGCTCATGTTGCTCGTAGTCGAGTGGTACTTTAACGACTTACAGCATAATTTGCAAATTACGGTTTCTCTGGATGTAATCTTCCCGTTTCTCGATGGAAAGCCAAAATTTTTCCACACGGTGCTTTTTAAGTTTTCAGGAGTTATGCTTTCCAGCTCTGTGTCTGCTGGCGCGCTGCTCCCCACCATCTTGTAAGCATACAATGCCGAACGTCACGACGCACGACGTTGACTTTGATTTGCGTTGTTGCTAGGCAAAAGTTACATGTAATTCTTGACTTATCAATAAAATTTGCTAAAAAAAAAAAAAGTTTGAACGTTAGTTGCCGCACTCGAATGTTCTCCTTTTCTTAAAAATTCGAAATTCGAAATTCGAATAGCGAAGTTTGTTTTGACAGCCCTAGTGTGTGTGTGTGTGTGTGTGTGTGTGTGTGTGTGTGTGTGTGTGTGTGTGTGTGTGTGTGTGTGTGTGTGTGTGTGTGTGTGTGTGTGTGTGTGTGTGTGTGTGTGTGTGTCCATGTACTGTGTACCTTCTTCATCTCCTCCATTATCTCCTCTTTGTTCTTGTCTTTGGGAAGTGAGCCCACAAAGAGACGGCAGTTATCCAGACTCACGCACACTCCGATGTACTTCCCCGGTCGGATCTCATATTTATCCAGCATTTGAATGGCCTTCTGCGCCATCTCTCTGAGGAGAGGAGATAGAGGGAGGAGAGAGGGGAAGAGAGCGGGAGGAGGAAGGAGAGCAGGAGGGGAAATGAGAGAGTAGGAAAATAGGGGAGAGGGGAGAAGCGATAGGGGAGAGAGAAGGGAGAAAAAGGAGCAGGGATAGGAGAATAAGAGGGGAGGGTAGAAGTGGAGAGAATAGCAGAGAGTAGAAAGGCAGGGGGTAGGATAAGAAAGTAGAGAAGAGTATAAGAGGGTTAAGTGGAGAGGAGAGGGAATAAGTGCAGATGAGAGGATTTGAGATGAGAAGAGGAGAACAGAAAAAATGCAAGGGAACAATGTTTTACAAATTGTTAGCTGTAGGGATGTTAACAGTTCAAGTAAAACATCATTCCTTTCAGTTCGCTAGTCACGGTTCGGGCAATGCATTATATTGTTCGGTTCATTTGTTCAAAAAAGTGTTGAAGTGCAATTTGTCAACTGTTTCACCCCTTGTCAACAGTTATTATAGAAACATGCTATGTGGATATACTGGCTTTCCCGACCTCAACATTTCATCTTGCGCTTGTGTTCTTTCAGTGTCCTCAATCTAGCAACTAGGGATGGGCATTCGATTAAGTTGTCTTAGTCGATCGTCGGGGGAATTAACGATCAATTAATCGTTATTATTTTTTTACCTTAAAATTTAGTTCCGACCAAGTATAACAGCACCGGTACCTTTAACTATACATGTATCACTCCGCTGTTGATGTTCTGCTAGATAGTGTGTTATTATTAGATGAACAACTAAGTGAAACCTAAACTAAGCAACGGAGCCTGCAGCTCGAAGCCGGCGCTCATAAACATGACTAAAAATAAACAACCCTAGTTTCTTCCCAAAATAATAACAATAATATTATAGTGCCTATAGTGCTCCCCAATAAGTCATTTTTTAAATCATAATGGTCCCACACCAGACTTCGCCGTGGCCTCGTCCGCTTCATGATTACTTTTGAAATACATCGCCGTGTTCCAATATCCATACTATCCGTACTTACTAGCCTAAGTTTGAGTACGTAGGGCGTTCCGATTCAGATCGGGCGAAAATAAGTGTACTGAAAGGAAACGATCGCGAAGTGTCTGGCGATGTACACTTTTCGTACTCAACGTCATCTTAGCTTTGTAGCGGAAGAGGGCGGAGCCAGGCTGAGCCAAAGTCGGCGCATTTTCCACATAGCCTGCATTAAGTCATTTTGTAGTTTTTATAGTATTATAGTTTTTATAGCTTTTTATAGCTGCTAAGCGTAAAGAGTTCACCGCAAAAAGCGGGATGTTTATTTCGGGGGAGGAGCCGAAAATTTTAATATTGCCCCTGTGTGGTAAAATGTTTAATTGCACACAGCGTTAGTTTAATCGATGAAAATGTACGTAATCAACAAAATTCTTAACGATCAATTAGTCGATCGTCGATTAATCATGCTCATCCCTACTAGCAACCTCTTTGAGCTTTGAGCCTGGGCGGATTAATCATTTTAGCGTAAAACAAAGAAACTTCCCTTACCACAGTCTGTATCGCTCTCTCTCTGATGCTGAAACCCTCTCTCTGTGTCTCTAACCTTTTGGTGTACATTACGAAGGCATAGCCGCGGTTCTCTCCGCTGAACTCCATCATCAGTCTGAATGTGTAGATGCAGCCGGCCGTCTCGAACAAGGGCACCAGCTCATTCTCATACATGTCCCTGGGAATCTTCCCGACAAACACCTCGCTGCCCCTGGCCGGGGGCGGGCCGTCCCAACCTGACAAGAAATCAGAATAATGCTCTGTTGAATGGAGGGGGAACGACAGCCTCAAACTGACCAATCATAGTGAATGATTTGCAGTTTGATTGAATGAATAGCTTAATTATCACAGCTTTAATTAAAGTTAATAAATGAAAGTTAATTCTGGCCTTCTGGGTTAGGGTTAGTACATTTAAAAGGCAAACATTAATTTTCTAGTGTTGTGATAGTGTTTAATTAAAATGCTATTACCAGTAAAAAATTTAAAAAGATCCTAGAAATAGATTTTGAAATGCAAACTCCCAAAACTCATGTATGTAAAAGGATAAATAAATTCGGGAGTGTAAATGTATCTCAAAGTCATTTATAGTCTGTCATCGTCAGTTTGGCATTGACTATTCAATGGACTAAATTTCATTGGTTAGCAGTAGAAAAAACACTCAGACACTCATTACGGCAGTAGACACATAGGCTGAATCCCATTTCTTTGCTCAAAGGAAAATCTCAGCCCTAGCCCTCACTGTTGTGCGTTCACGCGCCGTGGAGCCATGTCCCAATACCAGTTTAAAGGTAGCTTAAGGGGTAAGGGGGAGGGCTAACATCCCCTCAAAATTGAGATTTTCGATGGGCACCCTCAAAGCGCTTCAGTTGTGACTTGCTCCCACAATACCTTGCGAGAAAACTGAAAATCAAGAAATATCCTAGACAAGATGGAGGGCGAAAAGATGCGACAGGATTTGAAAAACACAAATTTAAGTGTTTTCTCTGTAATAAACTATTAATTATTTTATTAATTATACTCTGCAGCCCAGCCGCGGACTCTCGGAAGATCTGGATATCATACGACATGAGCCCGGGGCAGCTCCCCGACCCTGGGCCGCCCGACCCCGGTCCACGGCCGGGCTGCAGAAGCCCCGTGAATAGGGCTCTGCAGCCCGGCCGTGGACCGGGCGGCCCGCGGTCGGGGAGCTGCCGGGCTCATGTCGTATGATATCCAGATCTTCCATGTTCTAGTGACTCCAGGTGAAAAATATACTAATATATTATATTATATTAGTAATGTTATATAAGTAATGTTATATTTATCGAAATGTAGTTTCAATGCATTATAGACATTCGTTATAACCAGATAGGTCTACATAACCACCGCGGGTTGACTTGTCATGCACTAATCGCTAGTTAGCGAATTAGCTCGCGATCTCCGCAACATGGATAGTTCCATGTCAACACTTGCCCTATTTTCATGTCCCATTTCGCCCATTTCATTGCATGTTTATGGGGTAATGTGTTAGGGCTGTAGAACGGACTCTCGGAAGATCTGGATATCATACGACATGAGCCTGGCAGCTCGCCAACCCTGGGCCGCCCGACCCCGGTCCACGGCCGGGCTGCGGCCGTGGACCGAGCGGCCCGCGGTCGGGGAGCTGCCGGGCTCATGTCGTATGATATCCAGATCTTCCATGTTCTAGTGACTCCAGGTGAAAAATATACTAATATATTATATTATATTAGTAATATTATATAAGTAATGTTATATTTATCGAAATGTAGTTTCAATGCATTATAGACATTCGTTGTAACCAGATACATAACCACCGCGGGTTGAATTGTCATGCACTAATCGCTAGTTAGGGAATTAGCTCGCGAGATCTCCGCAACATGGATAGTTCCATGTCAACACTTGCCCTATTTTCATGTCCCATTTCGCCCATTTCATTGCATGTTTATGGGGAAATGTGTTGGGGCTGTAGAACGGACTCTCGGAAGATCTGGATATCATACGACATGAGCCCGGCAGCTCCCCGACCCTGGGCCGCCCGACCCCGGTCCACGGCCGGGCGGCCCGCGGTCGGGGAGCTGCCGGGCTCATGTCGTATGATATCCAGATCTTCCCAGGTTTGATGACGTCACAGGGTAGGGTTGTCCTATTTGGTAGGGGATCGGTTAGGGGTAGCAATGAGCATGAGCAATGAGGGTAAGGGTAGGGTTAGGGTTGAGATGTAGGGTTGAGACAGTGAGCAAAGAAATGGGATTGGGCCATAGTCCCAGACTAATTACAGCAGTAATGACATTCTTTACACCAGTACACACACTGAAAAATCCTTACAGCAGTAGAGATACACACACACGCATTACAGTAGTACACATACTCACACACTCATTATAGCAGTACACATATGTCTACTATAAACATATTTTATATACAGCAGGTTATGTATAAATCTTTACCTGGGGGTGGCCCGTACTTCCGCTGGCCGTTCTCCTGTATCATGCTGTATCCGGTCTTCTTCATGAGCTCGAGCAACGCCGCCTCCACGGGGTGCGCCTGGTTATTCCCACAGTCCTGCTCCATAATGGCGATTTCTGCGAAAAGAGCATAGTTAGGTTAACATTAACGTTGAGTAGACTTCAAGGTTAGAGTTAACTCTATAGTTAACGTTACCTTAAGGTTTGGATAACTAAATTCAAGGAACCTTTTTTATTTAAGGTATATATATTGTCACACATTCAAAGAATAACAAAAGAGCAGATGGGAGCAGCGTGGACTCATGTTCACGGTTGAGTTAATGTATGAAAGTTTTTTTTTTGTGTTTTTTTTTACGTTTTTAAGATATTGGATCGTGCCGCAGGGAAGTCAAGTCGCCATCGACGGTATATCAGTGCCTTTGTATAGCGGCGTGTACCTGCCAAAGAGGCCTCCTTGGGAGACTTACAAAGTACCCTTAACTTAACTAAATTGCGATTTAAACAGCGACATCTCCCATTCCACGGTTGGATAGGCTATGTATCCCACTAGTTTTACAAATGCAATTCCGATGTGAATGTTGCGCACGTAGGCCTACTGTATATAGTTCAGGTTCAACCGACTTCCCAACTGAAAAAAAACGACATCGTTTTTAGCTTTTTGATTGATTATATTAATCAACTTCTTCAGGCTTATTCTTTGCGGGGTATGGCAACAAAAAAAATTAAAATTGTCCATGAGAATGGGAAACACCATCGATCGCGGATGGACGTTAGAATAATTAAAACACAAAATGATCCAGCAGGTAAAGTCTATGTGGTCTATTATTAATACATCTTAGGAAGCTTAATTGATAATGAAATATCATATTTCTAACGTGAACCTGTATCCTGGGAAATGGTGCAGAAGCCACTTCGAAGTGCGGGAAATTATCAAAGAGTGCTAACATTAGCTACGCTCGCTAATAAGCTATCGCGCACATCGGTTTTCCAACGTCTTTATTCTAGAGAACACGTTAATGTATATCACCCAAGTGTCTCACCACAAAGTCTTAACCGACTGGCCCCTGGATGGAAGTGAGTCGCCTGCCGAATACAGCTAGTAAGCCCTGCCTGCAGAACGCAAAGATTCAAGGTCTGACCGTCTCGTCTTTCTCCGCCTGCCCAAAATCCCCCGGCACAGGAAGAAGGTTATCGCGCGAATTAATGCGCGCAAAGAGTTGAGTTGCCGTTCTCTGTTCGTGTAAATTATGAACTACTTCATCGAGAAACCAACAAGTTGATGATTATATTATCATTATATATTTATATAATATAATTTATCATTATTCCATGGTCTGGGTGAATACTCGATTCTGATTGGCTGCTGGGTGTCCATTATAAAGTGATAATGGACACCTATGAAGATGTTCCGGTCAAATTGCCTGATGACAGTTCTAAATGACTGCGCTGGCTCAAACGCTTTGGTAACCGTGGCAACAGAGTCACAGAACATACGTTATTTCACAGTTTATTTATCACAACGGCAATACGCCGTTGCGCCGTTCCGGGCAGGTTTCCATGGCAACACCTGCGGACAGGAGATGTTAAATAGTCCGCTCAGCCGCTTCTTGTGAAAAACTTATGATTTTAACGGTAAAAACAACATTAAATCATGAGTGAATGATTTAATGTGTATTTTTCTCGTAAGTGACCATGGTATAAGCGGGATAATGCCCTTCGAGGTGTCCGATTATCATAAATTAATGGACTTCGCGGAAGTCCATTAATCGCGTCGGACGGTTCACGCCTCCGCGTCGTCCATTAATTTATGATAATTGACACCTCGTCGGGCATTATCCCTTACATAACGTGCATTGGCCTTATGTTTATGTCAGTCGAGTGAATAATAGCCTTTAGGCTGTGTATTTAGCAATTTTCAAGTAGATTAGCCAAGTTGCCGCAATGTGTCAAAAAATATTATTACATATATATAATATATATATATATTATATATTATATATATATATATATATATATATATATATATATATATACACATATACATATATACATATACATATACATACATACATACAACAGGTAGTTCCGACCGGTCCCAACCGAGCAATTTGATTGGACAAGAGACGTTCCATGAGTGCTGATATACAGTATAACAGCACTGCGACTTTTTACAGACATAATCACTCCGCTGTACGGGCGTTCTAATAACCGTTATTAGCTAACGTTACATCAGCTGAAGCGGCGGACACAGAGCAGAGCCTATCGCTCTGACACAGAGTAGCGAGCTTGTGTCTAGGAATGTTTATGTACTGTATACAGGGGTGCAAACTCATCAGGGATGAAAAAGGTGACAAGGACCCAAACCCCCTCGCGGAATATATAATATATATATATATATATATATATATATATATATATATATATCAACCCGGTCTCACGAAAATTCGTGACACTGTCACGTTATTTAATCTATTTTTCGTGATCAGGGACACGTATTTTCAAAATTTTCGTGTCAAGAAGCACAATTTTCAAGCTCATGTATCTCAATTGGAAGTATTTGTCGTGTCACTAAGCACGACTTCCAAACTAAGGTTCTGTCCGGCAGCGTTCTCCCTAACGTCCCTGAAGGAGCTCCGTACAGAACATTGATATATATTGTTATATTGAAATTGTCTGCGATAACTAACAATGTGTCAGCTTTTGGCCACCCGTTTCTATTAAAATTGTCTGTGATAACTAACAATACGACAGCTTTTGGCCACCCGTTTCTACTTTCGCCTTTGATTCTGAGAAATTGTAACAATTCACGGATATATTAAATGCAGGTGGGCTGCTCTGTAGGCAAACCGCGAAGGAAACAAGGGTAGCTGCTTTATCTGTTCTTTTTGGAATGGTATGTCTTGTTGTTTATTGGACCTGGCCATCTATTGTCTTGTTCTTGGCTATGTGCAGGGACGTTGGAAGTAGGGGTGCGGGGGGTATTGGATTGTTGTATTGGAAAACAGAGTATTTGTGTGACGTTGTTTTAACTAAAGCCAAGGGACATAATAACTGGTTAATGCGCGCACATTTTTTTTGTTTGTGCCGCTTTCTCTCTCCGTCCACAAGAGCTCAAGCTCTTTCTTCAATTGATCCCAATGAACTTTTATTTGTTTCATTTGATTTCTTACTACGATCTACGGATCAGATATGCACACACACACACACACACACACACACACACACACACACACACACACACACACACACACACACACACATGAAGGTATGGTAGGTACATTTAACGTTGTTTTCTCGCTTAGATTTTTCAAAGGTTCCTGAGAAATAGACAATGTACTATCCGATAACACCGTTATTGTAACCAGCAAAAATGATTGTGATTTGCGATGCGTATGTCAGCGAACTGTCTGACATTAGCACGTTAGCCTACGTTACGCCTGACGTTTTTGAAGCGTACCAACGTCACTCCTGTCTAGTACGGCATCAAGGCAGCTACAGACCCGAAGATGACATGATTACACGGGTTGGCCAAACGAACAAGCTTGAAATAAATATTTATGACAGCTTGCGTTCGCCGATTATTGGACGCCCCCCCCCCCCCCCCCCCCCCGAAATATTTTTATTGCAGATCTCCATGAATCACACAAATGACCTTTTTCGGAACAAAAACGGCGAATTTCGCCGAAAGGTGACAAGTTTGCATCCCTGTGTATATGTGTTGCCTGGCAACAGCCTTGTCTCCCTTCAGTTGCGGAACTATTTGCGTTGGCGGAGCCGAATAAACGATTACTAAACAAACAAATCATAATGTCTTGTTTCTTATTACTGTTAACTAATAAAATGTGCTCGTAGCACTGTTGTATAAAAGCAATATCACACTCGGTCGTGCTGTTGTACTGTATACCAGCACGGCTGTGATTATCTGCGGCACTCGGCCTGCGGCCTCGTGCCTACGACCGAATCACAGCCGTACTGATATACAGTACAACAGCACTCCCTCTCGTGTGATATTGCTTAAATATACATATACATACATGGCAACAAAGGAGGAGGTTGTGGATAGGCCTATGTGCCTTGAGACGTGCCTCCGTCCTTGGGGAGGACAAACAATGGCAGCCATCAAAGTACACACGTCTTTGTAGCGAACATTTCATCAAAGGTAAGGTTAAGCTCATTAGTCAACACAGTATTTTAATTATTGTCAGTCATTATATATTTACGTATTCGTTCTGACATGGTTCGCTTAAGTGGACCTGCACCCAACTCCAGCGGCCTTGATAAGTCAGATGTAGGAAGGGGAGAGGATTTTACCAGTTTGCCTGCAGTGTAAATTTTCCGAAAATTCAGATATTATTCGATTACGTCATTTTATTTCATGAATAAATTATTATGGTAACGTTAGTCATATGAATGAAGTACTTTAACAAACACGTAGCTTAGATGTCTAAGGTCTAAACAGCTAGCTCAGGATAACGTTAATTACTTCTCTTTTTATTTCTCTTACAGCCAGGAGAAATATCATTTAGCAAAATCCATTACAGTATCATCAAACTGAGAACATAATGATTAAAACATGGAATAAAATTTGACTTTAATTAAAACTGTGTTCCACTACCTACTGTAAACATTTATAAAAACAAAATTGGCCTAACTAAATACAATTTTCAGTAAGTGACAAAGACTAAAACTAAGTTAACACTGTCTGAAGGAATGATATCATGTTCTTGATGTTACTAATAACTTGTTGGCATATGTGGGACATAAACCCTCTTGTGTCATTATAGGTGCCAAATGTGACGACCCCTTGTCCCCTGACTGGGTTCCATCCATCTTCTCACACATTCCAGCCACCAAGAAGAGGAAAAGGGAGAAAGACATGAAAGGTATGAGCAGCACAGCAGAATGAAGAACAAGAGGGTGGAGGAGAAAAAGAAGAAAGATGCAGTGGATGTCCTCCTTGACCTGTCATCAGTACCAGATGCTGGAACCTGCGCCACCTGCTGTGGATGAACAACAGTGTGACAACAAGCCATGCAAGGAAAAGATTACAAGATTACAAAGGGAGTGTAATGACCTCAGGGAGGAAAACCGTAAGCTGAAAGACATTTTTAAATCAGGAACATTTGATGAACTGGCTTTTGAAAAAGATGATGAAAAAGTGAAGGCAATGACTGGAATCCCCACATATTCAAAGTTACAGGTAGTTTCAATATTTGTGTTATCATTTCTGCAGACTGGTATAAACCTCTCTCCCTTCCAACAACTTCTGTTAACTCTTATGAGGCTGACAATGAACCTTCCCCTGTCATTGCTTGGTTTTTTGTTTAAGATCTCAATTCCAACTGCCAGCAGAACATTTAGAAGCACCATTGAAGTGCTGAATGCAAGGCTTGCTCCAGCACTTTTGTTTTGGCCAAATCGAGAGGAGCTTCAGTTGTCAATGCCTATGATATTTAGACAGGTTTTTCGTAAATGTGTTTGTATTATTGACTGCTTTGAAATTTTTATAGAAAAGGCCTAGAGACCTAAGAGCACGAGCACAGACATACTCAAAATACAAACATCACCATACCACGAAATATCTAATTGGCATTACACCACAAGGAACAGTTTCTTTTATATCAAAAGGATGGGGTGGGAGAACATCAGACAAACACTTGACTGAAAGAAGTGGATTTTTGGATCAACTCAACCCAGGTGATGTCATACTAGCTGATGGAGGGTTTGATGTGGCAGATTCAGTTGGTCTGTACAATGCTGAGCTTAAGATCCCAGCTTTCACTAGAGGCAAAAAGCAGTTGAGTCCAGTGGAATTAGAGCCCACACGAGGACTTGCATCAGATACATGTGGAAAGAGTTATCGGTGAGGCAAGGAATCGGTACACCATACTTCAAAGTACAATTGGGATTCAAATGTGTGAAGCTGAAGGTCTTACATCTCTAGATAAAATAGTCTGTGTGTGCTGTGCACTGACATATTTGACTCCTTAAATTATTCCTTTGGGTTGAACATGAGAAAAAACTGTTAACAGTGAAGTCACTGTTATTTCCATCAATGAAATAAGGACAGTGACAAATGAATTCATGCTTTTAATATTTTAGTATTTTATTACCTTTTTACATTTTTCTATGAATTATTGGTACTTAAATTATAATAATAAATCATTTGTTTTTGTAAAGTGATTGAAAAATCCTTGAAATGTAACATTACAAAAGAGTGGCAACCCTGTAAATAACTATATACATCTATATACAAAACTGTACTGTGTATGTATGTATATATGTAACTATATACATCTATATATACAAAACTGTACTATACAGGACTGTCAGAAAATTAGAATATTGTGATAAAGTCCTTTATTTTCTGTAATGCAACTAAAAACATGAAAATGTCATACATTCTGGATTCCTTACACATCAACTGAAATATCGCAAGCCTTTTGTGGTTTTAATATTGCTGATTATGGCATACAGCTTAAGAAAACTCAAATATCCTATCTCAAAATATTAGGATATCATGAAAAAGTATAATAGCAGGCTATTTAACTAATCACTTGAATCGTCTAATTAACTCGAAACACCTGCAAGGGTTTCCCTGAGCCTTTAAAACACTCAGCTTTGTTCAGTAAACTAAATCACAAGTATGGGGAAGACTGCTGCCCCGACTGCTGTCCAGAGGACCATCATTGACACCCTCCATCAGGAGGACAAGACACAAAAAGAAATTTCCAAAAGAGCAGGCTGTTCACAGAGTGCAGTTTCAAAGCACATTCACAAAAAGTCTGTTGGAAGAATGAAATGTGGCAGGAAACGCTGCACAACCAAGAGAGAGGACCGCAGCCTTAACAGCATTGTGAAGAAGAGCCGCTTCCATTATTTGGGGGAGCTTCAAAGACGGTGGACTGAAGCTGGGAGTCCAGGTATCAAAAGCCACTGTTCACAGACGTGGCCGGGAAATGGGCTACGATAGCCGTATTCCCATGGTCAAGCCACTCCTGAACTCAAGACAACGGAAGAAGCGTCTGACTTGGGCTATGGAAAAGAAGCACTGGACAGTTGCAGAGTGGTCCAGAGTCCTGTTTTCAGACGAAAGCAAGTTTTGTATTTCATTTGGAAGTCAAGGCGCTAGAGTCTGGAGGAAGGCTGGAGAGGAGCAAAATCCAAGTTGCTTGAAATCCAGTGTGAAGTTCCCACAGTAAGCAATGGTTTGGGGAGCCATGTCAGCTGCTGGTGTTGGTCCGCTGTGTTTCATCAAGTCCAGAGTCAATGCAGCTGTGTACCAAGAGATTTTAGAGCACTACATGCTTCCATCTGTTGAAAAGCTCTATGGAGATGATGATTTCATTTTCCAGCATGATCTGGCACCTGCCCACAGTGCCAAAACCACCAGTAACTGGTGTACTGACCATGGCATTACTGTCCTCGATTGGCCTGCCAACTCCCCTGACCTGAACCCCATAGAGAATTTGTGGGGTATTGTGAAGAAGAAGCAGAAAGACACCAGACCCAATAATGCAAATGAGCTAAAGGCCGCTATTGAAGCATCCTGGGCATCCATAACACCTCAGCAATGCCACAGGCTGATTGCCTCCATGCCACGCCGCATTGATGCAGTAATCCGTACAAAGGATTCCCAACCAAGTACTTGAGGAAATATTCAAATTTTTTGAGATAGGATTTTTGAGTTTTCTCAAGCTGTATGCCATAATCAGCAATATTAAAATAATAAAAGGCTTGCAATATTTCAGTTGATGTGTAATGAATCCAGAATGTATGACATTTTCGTTTTTTTTAAATTGCATTACAGCAAATAAAGAACTTTATCACAATATTATAATTTTTTGAGACAGTCCTGTATATCTATCTCTATATATCTTTACACACCTGTGTTGAATAAAACACTTAGACATTGTTCAGGTTGTTCTGTTTTTTGTTATCCCTCTTCTGTTTAGCTATTTCAAGCATACAGTCACTGCATTTCCAACGTATATAATATTTTTAAATGTGTGGTGTCAAAATTTAAGCAGCTTCTATGAATGTGTTGTCTTTTACAGATTCCTGACTTACACTCAAGTCTGTCTTCATTGTGCAGTACGGGGACCCCACAGTAACAGCCCATGCCTTCAGATGTTTTTTTGTCATGTGATGTTAGAATAGGAGCTGTGAACACCTTTGCTACAAGCTCTGGGATGACACATTTTTTCACAAATTTCATAACCTTTTCACACATGGACTCAAAAAAGTCAGTATCAGGCAGAATCCTCTCAATGTGCAGATGAATTTGTGTCTGCACCTGATAGAAGTACTGATGGTCCCTCTTTAAGAAAAGTTTACCGCCCAACTCTTTGAGACAGAACGTGCTGTCCTGTTTACTTTTCTCCACCAAAGTGCTATGCTCAAGACTGCTGGGTGCCTTTACTTCCAACACACCCATTTCATGGCAGTCACATGTTAATATGCCGCCTGGGGATGCCCCTAACCATGGATATTGAGGGTTGATGACCAGGCCTCCCTTCCTGACAGTGAGGTTGGTGTGGTGGCTCTCCATCATTTTGGTGTACTCCTCAACTGCCGTTCCCTCGTGTTCAGTGCCCCATCTAAAAACAGAAAAATGTACACAATGTTATTCTAAATTATGTGTTATTTATCTTGATCATTTGTGTTTTACCAGCAAGGTGATAAGGTAAGTAGATGTTAAGGTAAGTAAATGTTAATCACGAAAGTGCTGGTGAGGATGCATTGTCACTACTGCCCTAGAATGCTGACTGAAAAAGTAAACTGACACTAACAACCCAGATCAACGTTAGCTAACGCTAATTAACACTCACCTTCGCTTTGACAACGAAGAATGTCTTGTCTTTCACCTCCCAAACGGCAGCATTATTGACCCATCCAGATTGAAAATAAATATAACTGTCCGTACTTTTGCATGCTCTCATCCTGGCGGCTAGGGAGGGATAGCCGCCATCTTGGAACCGGCTTTTTGCCCTCCAGGGGTCAGCGTGAGTCACGTGACTGAAAACTAATAAACTAACGCAAGTAAAGATATAAGTAAAACACCTCTCAACTTCCGGTCGACAAGGATGTTGTGGTGATTGACAGCTACGTGTCGGGATCTTCTCACGTGCTTCATACGTAGTTGAACTGGTGGCAGTGCGGACCAATCAGCGGGCTTTATTTAAGGGTTTAAGGCGGGATGCTTGCTGTAGTTTACGTGCGAAACAACTTTAATTAAAAAATCTCATAGTATTGCTATTAGTACAATTCAATACTTTGAATTGTACTAATAGCAATATGTCAAAAAGTTGTCAGAAGATAACATCGACATTAACCTGCTAAATCCAGTAAATAAGATAGAAAATAGGAAAATCAATAATATGTCTCGATTCTGTGTAAATCATTATTAAAAATGTATCCTGAAACACTTGCCATTGGGATAATTCATTTTACTTCATTTGTTTCAGCGTGTGCGTGCGTTGGTGTGTTTTCTAGGAGGCCATCCAGATGATGAAAGGCACGGTGATGGCCGGCAGGACAGCGCATGCGGACACCGTCCTAAAGTAGAGTAGCAGACTGGCCCACAACAATGCGGTCACCTTGGCAACGCGGCGACTGAGCAACATCTTCCGCACCGTTTTACAGAACTGGGATGGAGAGAAGACAGGGAAAGAGAGGGCAAAAGACAGTTAAGTAGCATTCAATTGAAGTCACTTTACTATGAAGGCCGTCAGAAGTAGGCCTTTTTTGGAATCAATACACAGGGAGGGAAAGTAGTGTCAGTATTGCACTTCGGCCGGCAGATGGTGCCATTTTACCGGAATTGTCATTATAGAGCAATTTTTTGGGGGGGAAAAAACAGCATTTCATCCTTGAAACGCCTTTATTTTCAAGAGAGAGTCTGTATAATGGAGAAAAGAGTTGCCAATGTCTGGTGCTTTGAAACAGATTCATTTTATTAATTTGATCAGAATAGATTTGTGGTCATTTGTTGGTGGTTGATTGTGAAATAATTGGTCATTTTGAAGAGACATTGCTTTGAAACAACTACCACAGCTCTTCTCATGCTAGACGTGGAAATCAATGTTTTGATGAGCTAAGAGTTGCTGCTGTATATTATTCTATTTGGGATTTAACATGACTACAACTCCATTAAGGCTCACAATGATTTCTGATGTACAAACCCATAGCAAGTTTGCTTTCATACTTGAAAGCAGACTTTGATGTATAGTAATGCATGGTTTTATTGTTCTCAGCCTCACTGTGAAGTTGCTTCGGATAAAAGAATTTGAGGATAAGCAATTTAGACACTGACGCTTAAGATATGCCTAATTCATCTACAAGAAACAATTTAAACGCTTAGATGAACACTAAAATAATTTAACTAAAATTAATTAGAAGTGAAGGTAGTCAGAAGTTAATTTAGATACCAAGCCAGCTAGAAGATGAACTAGACGAAAGGCATTAATCAGAAGTCGACTAAGAGGCTAATGTCTAAGTGATTTCACCTGTTTCAGCTTGACTTCGAACGCTATGAAATTGAAAAAATGTGTGGCATGGGAAACATTGGATTTGACTCCTGTTTCCTCTTATTTCAGGGACAGTGATCAAATGGGATTCCACGTTGAAGATCCTAAAAGTCATGCAACCACATGTTAAACCAAAAGGGAGCTGGGTTCACTTCCCCTCTAAGCCAGTGTGCCGATGTGTCGTAACATCACAGCAGTGTCAAGCCGCAGGCTTAAGGAAGGTGGCTGTGGGAACTCCAGGGTTGTGACAGCATCTGGTCATGGCAGCCTGCGGTCTCCACCGACAATAAGTCCCCAACACAATGGAGTGTTTATGGGGAGCTGTGCCGCCCCAGAGGGACTAAGCAGCTCAATTAAAACAACACTCAAGCGTCTGTGGTTGTGGTATTAATCTCCACCAGGGTAACCCAAAAACAAGGATTTGAAGGGGGGGGGGGGGGGGGGGCTTGGCCTTGGCATGAGGAGGATGCATGGTTCTGTGTGTGCTTGCGTGTTTGGGATGTGTGTGCGCACCTATGTGTGTTTGTATTTGGATATATCTGTGAAAACAAATCCATCACATAAAAGTGTTCTTTCTTTGTTAATACAGGACTATGTGTTTGTGTGTTTGAATCTATTCTTTTTTTCGGTTTTGTTACATGCAACATAACCCTCTGTGTGTGTGTGTGTGTGTGTGTGTGTGTGTGTGTGTGTGTGTGTGTGTGTGTGTGTGCGTGCGTGCGTGCGTGCGTGCGTGCGTGCGTGCGTGCGTGCGTGCGTGCGTGCGTGCGTGCGTGCGTGCGTGTGTGTGTGTGCGCATGTGTGTGTTTGTGTGTGTATGTGCATGTGTGTCTGTGTGTCTATGTGCATGTGTGTGTGCGTGTGTAAGTGTGTGTGTGTATGTGCATGTTTGTGTGTCTGTGTGTGTATGTGCATGTTTGTGCGTGTGCGTGTCTATGTGCGTGTGTGTGTGTGTGTGTGTGTGTGTGTGTGCGTGTGTGCGTGTCTGTGTGTGTGTGTGTGTGTGTGTGTGTGTGTGTGTGTGTGTGTGTGTGTGTGTGTGTGTGTGTGTGTGTGTGTGTGTGTGTGTGTGTGTGTGTGTGTGTGTGTGTATAAAAGGGTCAATAACCCTGAATAGCTGACCAACCTGAAAAGTCTGGAAGCTGACCAGGGTGCCGTAGCGACAGTACATCACATAGTGCTCACAGTTGTACCACAGCAGGCTGTAGCGCACTGAGCCGCGTAGCTTCTCTGCGCGCCGGGCCACCTCCTCTCCCCCTAATGGCGGACGGCTGCACACCTGGCCCATAGGGAACCAATGGAGGGCTGAGAAAACGGGGGCATTTTGGATCCATCGGGAAGCACAGTAAATATATACACTGTAGGGTAGACTCTGCTAGCTTACTGGAGCTAATACAATCTATGCATAAATAATAATTATATATATATATATATATATATATAAATAGGTATAATATACATATTCTTAAATATAATTGTATATAGATGGAACATAATACATCGGTTCAGGGGTGTAGGTTTTGATTCAAAACATATGCATGTAAACTATATGGACCAGGTAACAGGTTAGTGTTCTGGGTTTTGGAGCAGAAGGAAGCAGAGGATTTGGGAGTCCTCCTGGTCTGGACAAGAGCCTTCCTCCTTTTCGTCTTCTTCCTTCTCCTCCTCCTCATCACTTACCTGGTCCATCCGGTTCACTAGGATCTGGGATCCGTAGGCAAAGTCCTCGACAGAGTCCACCCTCACACTGGCACACTAGGAATACAAATGTGGGTCACACTGAGACAGACTGAGGGTTCCAGTTTGTATAACAGGTAACAAAATACAATTATTCAGCAGCATCTTCACGAGTGAAAAGGTCAAGTTGGCTCTTTTTGTACTTCAGTCATCGGCTCTAGTGACAGTAGAAAAGGAGTACATGGGAATATAAAAGTTTCACATCAGGCTGAAATTAATATCAGATCTGCAACCTACCTTTACCAGAACTCCCAGTATGAGTCGACCGTTGGTTACCATCTGCCCAATCCTCCCCTGGTCCTTAGAGAACATTGGCAGGATATCTGGGATGAGGTGAGCCACACTGGAGAGGGCAGAGGACAAGGAAGAAAATAAGAGGGGGAGGAAGGAGGAGGAAGAGGAGGAGGAGGAGGAGGAGGAGGGGGAGATGGACAAAAGAAGCAAGCAGATAAAGGAAGAAAATAAGAAAGTAACAAAGATGAACTGTGATGAGTGATAACATGTTCTTTCTTGAATGAGAAACTTACCAATAGAAAAGGAGGAGACTTTTTTTTGACTTACTGAAATCATTCAAAGTTAAATGGAAAAATACAAATGCAGTCAATTGTTACAGAAAAAAAGGGGTTAAAATAGTTAGGTTATTACTGATGACCCTATCAGTGAATGATAACCTCATACAGCGATGACTTATCAGTGTTTATCAGTTCATCAGCCACTTAGCATAGTATATGCTTGTTAGCACAGATATGTACGCACACACCCTATTACAGGGCATGTGTGTGTGTATGTCCGTGCGTACTTGTGTGTGTGTGTGGGTGTGCGTGTGTGTGTGTGTGTGTGTGTGCTTGCGTGCGTGCGTGCGTGTGTGTGTGTGTGCGTGTGTGGGTGTGTGTGTGTGTATGCCTGTGTGAATGTATGTGTGTGTGTGTGTGTGTGTGTGTGTGTGTGTGTGTGTGTGTGTGTGTGTGTGTGTGTGTGTGTGTGTGTGTGTGTGTGTGTGTGTGTGTGTGTGTGTGTGTGTGTGTGTGTGTGTGTGTGTGTGTGTGTGTGTGTGTGTGTGTGTGTGTGTGTGTTTTGGTCCACACTTACTGTCCCCCTCCCAGGTAGATCCCAAAGTGTGTGAAGAGGGTTCGAGGCACCTCGAGTAGGTCGCCCCTCTGAAAGAGCAGGTCGCCCTCCGTCTCCTCCTCAGACTCCTGCATGCTCACTCGCCCCTTCTCCTTCCCCTGGGGTCTCAGGACGGCGACGAAGAGCAGAGAGAGGAGGTGCAGAGGGAACATGGCGTCTGATTGTCGGACAGAATGGAACGATAGCAGAGAGGGAAGAGAAGAGACGCAAAGAAGCTTTCAAAGCAGTGCTGCATTGATTAATGCTCTGGATTAATCCCTCGGGTGGTGAGATGCAGAAGGAGAGAGAGTATCAGAGAGAGAGAGGGTGGGAAATAGAGCGAAAGGGAGGGAGAGAGAGAGATTATTAGAAGTATTGTAGAAATGGCATCCGGCCTAATTCAGGATCAGTCTTGTGTATTTCAGCTCTGCTGTGTCTCAACCTCCATAATTGTGGCTAATCTTGCTCAGCTAGTTAACAACTTAGTTAAAAACTTTTCTTCTGGCTCCGTTCCTCCTGCTCGGAATTATGACTAATTCAATTACAACATTTCTCAGTATAACACACATGGTTGTTGCTTCACAAACATCAAACTCTGTGCGACTTACAACACAGACTGATTAATGGCGTTGAAATCGTTGCATATGTTAGATTCATAACTCATTCATGTGTGCACACAGACAAACGCAAACAACCTCTCTCTCTCTCTCACATAACACACGCAAACACACACACAATGTGTTTTCCACAAGATTGACTAGCATGGCTATGCTGTGATTACACATTCCTTAACAAGACTCTGTGATAGAAGCAGCATGACACAGAAGCAAGGGAGAGAGAGAGGAAGCAAGAGAGAGAGGGAGGGAGGTTAAGAAAGAGGGCTTGGAGAACGGAGAAGAGGGCAATATAGATAAAAATGTTGACATGGAACACATGGGCTGAAACATATCATCGTTTCGAATTATTTTTATGTTTTATTGAAACTCACTAACACACCCAAACAGGCTATTCACACACACACACAAGCACACACACACACACACACACACACACACACACACACACACACACACACACACACACACACACACACACACACACACACACACACACACACACACACACACACACACACACACACACACACACACAAAAATGTTGTCTTGAATTGTGACACGATGCAAAGCAAAGATCAAAATTAGTTGAAAACATTTTATTATTTTCTTTGTTGAAAATACAGTATAAAGTGTTAGGATATCAAAAAATATATAAAAAATCTACAAACTTCAATTTGACTGTTAGAAAACAATCAAAGTCAAAGAGTGGTTACAAATATTTACAAAAGCACTTCGTACATCCCTGCGTCGGATATCGTCTGATATATGGACTGCATGTAAACAGTATACAACACAGAAACACTATTTACACACAATACAAAGCTTTCACACAATGTCTCACCCCGGAGAAACAGCACTTTGTGGAGTTTATGTCTCGAAGTTGATGTTGATGCTGCAGGCTAAGAGGAGGAGGAAGGCTAACCAACCTCTGGTGCGGGAGCCATACGTGTCTCCGGGCAGAGCGCCGCAAGTTAGCATTTATTAAAAATGATATACATGCTATCTACATGCATTGGATCGTGAGTAGGTTTGAAGACCGACAAGGAGAATCATTTATGGATGAACAATGTACACAGAGAAATGGAAATGATGTCACTTTTCTTCATACCACATTAGTTGTCCGTCCCAAGGAGGCTCAGAGACAGGGGTGAGAGTGAGGTCTACATAAGAGGCTCGTTGAGATTTTTATGGACTGCTCCGAAGTTAGAAGGTGGACTGTAAAGGGAGACAGAGGAGGGTGTTTCCCTTCCTCTGTCCTGGCGCGGGAGTCGTGGCTCTTGCTTCTGGGCCGAGGCCAGTCCAACTTCCTGGGAATCAGCCAATCGCACAAGGGTGTTTTGGAGGTTGTTTTTTTTTGGGGGAGAGTCAAACAGAGGACACATACGAGAGACGTACATTTGTGAAGTTGGAAAACAAGAATCGGTATGATGTAATTTGTTCCTTACACCCACCCATCCCCCCACCTCCACCTCCCTCCCCTCCTACCGGATGGTGACCCCGTCCAGAAAAGTCAGGTCAGCATTTCGTACGCGACGATCTTTGTACCACACAAGTCTAATTTCCCTCGTCACCGTTTGGTCACCAGGGGCCTAACTGACCATCCACAGGGTGAAGGGGACGAGGAGGGATGGCAGGGCGGTACCCATGGAAACGCCCAAACACACCATGGACGCCATGCCCAGGAGCACGGAGAGGAGGAGACACCGCTGGTCTCGGATCAGAGACTTGCACCACTCACAGAACTGAGGAGGAGAGAGAAGAGGAGAGGGGGGGGGGAAACATGAATTACAATTTCCCTTAAGATACATCAACAATCAATAACAACATGAATATAACCCTTCAGCTCAACGCTAACACTCAATGGGGCTTCACTCAAGGATTCGTGGCAGAAGGGGGAAGTGACCCCAAGCATCTCTCTCTTAGCGACATCAGTGGAGCACGCTCCTCACAGCACATCTGGAACGCGCTTCTCTTCGGCGTCCCGTAAATAAACACCGGGTCAGCCAGAGGAGCCCTGTTTATTTAGAAAGCTCTTGAGCACAGTTACTAGTAGCGGGAGACCGAGAGAGAGAGAGCAACATTTTCCATTTGTTTCATATTTTACTTTTCCACATTTTCCATGCCAATATAATAAAGCCCATTGAATGTTGAATCATCATTTTTATAATAAATAATTGTTATAAGAAGTTATAAGAATATGTCATTGACATGGTATATATATATAAGTATAGCAGCATGTCACCACAGCTAACTTAAAGAGGGGTCAGTTGGGAGTCATCTCTGGCAACCGCTTACAGACTAAGTGGATTAAAGTGCAATATTTAGGGTAACCCAGAGGACAGTGTGTGGCGGGGTTCAATCTGGGAACGTCTCTGGTTCAGATGGGATTCATTCACTGTGGTTGTGTCCGTCTCTCTCTCTCTCTCTCCCCCTCTCTCTCTCTCTCTCTCTCTCTCTCTCTCTCTCTCTCTCTCTCTCTCTCTCTCTCTCTCTCTCTCTCTCTCTCCTCTCTCTCTCTCTCTCTCTCTCTCCTCTCTCTCTCTCCTCTCTCTCTCTCTCTCTCTCTCTCTCTCTCTCTCTCTCTCCCTCTCTCTCTCTCTCTCTCTCCTTGACTTCGCGGTGTGTCTGTTGCTCTCTCTCCCTCTCCATCCACGCTCTCTATTCCCTCCCACTCCCCCTATCCCTCCCTCTCTCTAGCTCACTCCCTCCAGCCTCTGCCTGTTTTGCCTTAGCCCTCCACTTCCCCCCTAACCCCCCCCCCAGCCCCCCACTCTGCCCCCCCCCCCCCCACTCTGTCCCCCTCCCACCCCACCCCTGCGGTGCAGGTATGGTGGTTTGGTTCTTCGTCATGCAGACCACAGCTCATCTCAACCCGCTTCCCCCTCTGCAGCCGACAGCCAATTAGTGTCTGGCTTGCGCTCAGCCCACATGAGCTGGAAACCTAAACCTTAGCCTGTCGTCTGCAAACCCCCCCCCCCTTCTCCCTTTCCCCCCCATCCCCCCTTCCCCCAACCCCCAAAACACTGGAGGGGAGTTTGAATGGAGACCTTGTTCTTGGGACAGGACAGAGCGAACTGGAGTTACCCCTGGTTTCAACCCCTGGCAGCAGGCCTCACCTAGTGCTAGTTAAACGACCACGACGCGAGGGACGGGGAGATGGAAACTTGGGTTTCCATCAGGATTCCAGGATTAATTGGGTGGAAAGAAAGAGATGAACGAAACAAAAATGAGGTGTTGAGTGAGGAGTGCTCTGAAGTGTTTGTCTGGTCCGAGGCTGTTTGTGTTAGTGTGTTGTGCTTGTTTTGTTTATTTAGATTCGGAGGCCCAGATGTGTACCAAACTTGTTTTGGGGTTTTGTTCTGACTCTCTTATTTGGATGAAACAAAGACATCAATGTTCTTGTTCGGAGTGCAACGAAAGAGACCCAACATTGGTATTGTTGTTGGAGTCAACATTGCTCTCTTTCAACCGCAAAACGAAGGAAGGAACTTTCTAACAATAATAATGTGCGCATCCCGATGCGTAAAGAGAGATGAGAGGGAGAGAGAGAGAGAGAGAGAGAGAGAGAGAGAGAGAGAGGAAGAGAGAGAGGAAGAGAGAGAGAGAGAGAGAGAGAGAGAGAGAGAGAGAGAGAGAGAGAGAGAAGAGAGAGAGAGAGAGAGAGAGAGAGAGAGAGAGAGAGAGAGAGAGAGAGAGAGAGATGTGAGAGAGGTCAACAACAGGGGAAAGAGATCACAAGGGAAGTTGAAAGAGAGATGAAAGCAGCCGTTCTGGATCCTCGTGCGTAAAAACGTTCGGCGCGTTAAAACCGCCACCGGTCCCCCAATTTCTCTCACCTGCTCGGTCTGGCTGCTGGTGGCGGCGCCGTAGCGGCAGTACGTCACAAAATGTTCGCAGTTGTTCCAGAGCAGACTGTACGTCACGGCACCCACCAGCTTCTCCGCGCGCCGCGCCACCTCCGCGTTGTCGAGCGCAGGACGAGGCGCGAAGCGGTCCATCGCGTTCACCAGCATCGCGGCGCCATACGCGAAGTCCTCCACGTTGTCCACGCGCACGCTCGCGTTTTTGGACAGCACACCTAGCAACAGGCGCGTGTTGGTCACCATCTCGCGGATCTGGCGGTCATCGCTCTTCAGCACCGGGAGGATGTCCGGGATGAGGTGCGCGACGCGGTCGTCTCCGAGATAGATGCCAAAGTGGGTGAATAGAGTTCGGGGGACCTCCAGCAGATCGCCCGGCTTGAATTGGTCGGTATGGATGTGGGTGTACTGGGGCACCCCGGTGCCCGCCGGGATACCAGCCCGCTCAAATGGCCTGGGGGGCGGCTTGTCCCCGTTATCCGCCCCGCGAGAGAGCAGGCTGGAGATAGTGACGTGCGCGAGGAGTATGAGCTTCTCCAGGAGGAACATGAGCGAGTCCAGCATGACGACCGCAGCTCGAGCCAAGGCGCCTCGAGAGTGGGGCATCCTCGCGCGCCGTGGAAGGGTTTGATCAACATTTGGGGGCGGGGTGTAATTACGTCACGGGGAATTCAAGGAGCATAATTGTCTCCAAGGAAAAAGTCTTAACGATATATACAGAGAGAGAGAGAGAGAGAGAGAGAGAGAGAGAGAGAGAGAGAGAGAGAGAGAGAGAGAGAGAGAGAGAGAGAGAGAGAGAGAGAGAGAGAGAAGAGAGAGAGAGAGAGAGAGAGAGAGAGAGAGAGAGAGAGAGAGAGAGAGAGAGAGAGAGAGAGAGAGAGAGAGAGAGAGAGAGAGAGAGAGAGAGAGAGAGAGAGAGAGGAGAGAATAGTCAGTAGCATAAGCGTTCGTAGAAGCTACGACAGAAACCATGATCAGAGATAGATGCATACAACAGAGAGAGAGAGATGAGAGAGCAGAGCAGAGAGAGAGAGAGAGGAGAGAGAGAGAGAGAGAGAGAGAGAGAGAGAGAGAGAGAGAGAGAAGAGAGAGAGAGAGAGAGAGAGAGAGAGAGAGAGAGAGAGAGAGAGAGAGAGAGAGAGAGAGAAAATGTCAGTATCATTAAGCTTCTTCAAAAGCTTACCACAAAACCTTTATCAGCAATGTGCATTTCAAACCAACATATATTGGGCTCTTTGTATCTTAGCAAGTTAGATAAAGGGATGGATAGAGTAGGAAATAATAAAAAGGAGAGTGAGCAAGAAAGAGTGATGGAGAGAGATAAACCCTTCAGCCTTGGTTTCTATCTGTCTCTATCTACCAATCTATCAATCTATCTTTTAATCTATTGATCTATGCTTTTTATCGATCCATCTATCTATCTGTCCCTCTATCCATCTATCCGTCTGTCTGTCAGACTGCCTGCCTGCCTGCCTGCCTGCCTGCCTGCCTGCCTGCCTGCCTGCCTGCCTGCCTGCCTGCCTGCTGCCTGCCCTGCCTGCCTGCCTGCCTGCCTGCCTGGTCGTCTTCTCTGTCTGCCTGCCCTGCCTGCCTGCGTCACTGATACAAACTGAGACCTCACAGTCTGCACAGTCCTGTCTGTCTGTCTGTCTGTCTTTATGTCTGCCTGCCTGGCCTCCCTCTTCACTGCCAAACCAGCAAATTGAGAACGCTCACAGTTTCCACAAATCCTGCTGGTCACCCGACACACACACACGCACACAACACACACACACACAACACACACACACACACACACACACACGTAGTTCTGCCCCATGAGAACTGTAGCTAGCCAGCGCTAACACCCGCCTGTGGTCACTGCGGTTCAGCTTCAGGAGACACCAAATGGATTCAATACACAGACACACACACACACACACACACACACACACACACACACACACACACACACACACACACACACACACACACACACACACACACACACACACACACACACACACACACACACACACACACACACAATCTACACACTCTTACATAATACTAATATACAGTATAGCAGCACATGCACACATAAACTCTATTTTAGAAACCCCCATTATCGGGATACCTATGTGTTAACAAACACAGAGTGCGGTTATGTGCACAGACCTCACAGCTATGTCCTCATGAAGTCAGGCTGGTGGTTGGGGTGTTTGACCCCAATCTGGAAGGTTCTGTGTTTGATCCCCAATGTCCCGTCTTCCACTGCATCCTAGAGACAGACGATCCTTTACCCCTATCTGCTCCTTAATGATATCCAAATCCACTGTCGCTGTGGATAAAAGTGCTGAAAACAACGAAGAAGCACACCAATATAAGACAATGTCCTCATTGAGTAGATACATGAATGTGTTTATTGGTTAACCGTCCCATTACTCTGGACGATGGTGTTTATTGATCCCTTATTCCTGTCAATAACACCAGCCACCCCCCTGACCTCACGACCTCCAGGTTCAGATTTCCTCCTTCCTCATTGAAGAGGAGAGGATTAAGATGGATTAGTTAATTTGGAACACACACATGCTCTCTCTCTTCTCTCTCTCTGTCACACACAGACACACACACACACAGACACACACACACCAAAGCATACACACTGTGCTGGCGCCCTGCTGTGAGGAATGAATACTGTTTAAGGGGTTTAGCTAGCTATAGTGCTGTGTGTGTGTGTGTGTGTGTGTGTGTGTGTGTGTGTGTGTGTGTGTGTGTGTGTGTGTGTGTGTGTGTGTGTGTGTGTGTGTGTGTGGGGGGGGGGGGCTGATAATACACCTTAGCATAGGGGCCAAGGCCCCCAGCCGCCAGTAGCTAGAGGGGGGCACGGGGATTACCCATGATCCTCCACTAGACCCCTCAAAGTTTGTGTTTGTATGTGTGCGTGTGTGTGTGCGTGTGTGTGTGTGATTGTGTGTGTGTGTGTGTGTGTGTGTGTGATTGTGTGTGTGTGTGTGTGTGTGTGTGTGCGTGCGTGTGTATGTGTTTGTCTGTCAGCATGATGGCGCTAACATTCACATGCATATATTAGGTAGAATATTAGGAGTGTGTGTGTGTGTCGTGTTTGTGTGTGCGGTGTTTGTGTGTATGGGAGGCTGAGGTATAGTGGGTGTGTGTGTGTACGTGTGTGTGACAACAGTGAGAATATTTAAATTTTGTTGGCAAACTTTACATTGACGTTGATTAACTACCAGCACTCACTGGCAGACACACACACACACACCCTCCAACTGGGAGATTGTTCAACGCTGTTTGCAAGCGTGTGAAAGGGGGGGGGAGGGGGTGAGACAGAAACAGAGTGGCAGAGAGACAGAGAAAGACGAGCGGGGGGCTGAGATAGAAGAGATAGAGAAGGAGGGAGAGAGAGAGACTGCCTGGGAAACAGGCTCCGTGTTGAAAGATGAGTTATTTGAGGGGTAATCTGTCTCTCCTTTATCCTGCCTGGCCTCTTCAGCAGAGTTTGTGTGTGCGTGGGGTGTGTATGTGTGCTTGAACGTTTGTTGTTTGGTGTGTCTTAGTCAGAGGTTTGGTGTGTGTGTGTGTGTTCTGTTTGGTGTGAGTGTGTGTGTGTGTGTGTGTGTGTGTGTGTGTGTGTGTGTGTGTGTGTGTGTGTGTGTGTGTGTGTGTGTGTGTGTGTGTAGTGTGTTTTGTTGTGTGTGTGTGTGTGTGTGTGTGGTGTGTGTGTTTTGTTTGGTGTGTGTGTGTGTATTTGTTGTGTTTTGTGAATGCGCTGTTTATGAACAGGACAAAATAGCTCAGCTGCCATGGTCAAAACCCTCACCTTGAGCTTGGTAATGATTAATGAAACACACACACACACACACACACACACACACACACACACACACACACACACACACACACACACACACACACACACACACACACACACACACACACACACACACACACACACACACACACACACACACACACACACACACACACACACACACACACACACACACACACACACACACACACGGCTTGTCTACATTGAGATGAATGTTAATCAATCCGGAGCCATGAAGACAGAGAGAGGTTGAGCTGGGTTCCGGATCCCCTTTCTGGAATCTTCCAAACTCTAGTCACAACCTCAGCCAATCACACGGCTTCCAACCCCAGCCAATCACACGGCTTCCAACCTCCAAACACAGTTCAGGGAGTGTTGTTGCTCAGATGCTTTATCTTGCTAATCATTGCTAATTGTAACTGATGTTTTTCACACCATTAATAGCCTTCCACTATTTGTGAAAGGCAATGTTTGTTTATTCATGTTCTAGGTAATTTTCTTGTTATTTGTAAACAAAGAGGACTTGCCATTCGTCTTTTTGGCCTGTAGTTCATAAAAACATTTTACTTAAGGTTTTAGCCAAATAACACATTAAACTAAAGGTTTAAACCGACAGTTTGTACTAAAGGTTTTAGTCAACATATGTTCGTAATTCTATTATAGGTTTCAGCCAGGTTTGAGAACTCCAGAACGGTTAGCTGTTTAACCAAAAGTCAGCTACATTTGGTTTACTCTGGGCCAAACCAACTTTTGGAGAATTTGGCTTTGCATAATTTCCTATTTTGGGAAGGGCGACCAAATGTTTCTACACTCTGCCTGCACACACACACACCTGTCATTTTGAATGAAGGCAGGCAGGCAGGCAGGCAGGCAGGCAGGCAGGCAGGCAGGCAGGCAGGCAGGCAGGCAGGCAGGCACAGGCAGGCAGGCGCTCTCTCTCTCTCTCTCTCTCTCTCTCTCTCTCTCTCTCTCTCTCTCTCTCTCTCTCTCTCTCTTCTCATCTCTTCTCTCTCTCTCTCTTCTCTCTCTCTCTCCTCTCTCTCTCCTCTCTCTCGTCCTCTCTCTCTCTCTCTTCGCTACTGCTCTCTTCTCTCTCTCTCTCTCTCTTCTCTCTCTCTCTCTCTCTCTCTCTCTCTCTCTCTCTCTCTCTCTCTCATTAAAAGAAGAATGCTCTCTCTCGATCCAAGAAGGTATATTTATTAAAAAGAATTAACAAATTCACTATCAAATGTTATTTGGCGGTGTCACAATACCATACAACTATCAGGTAGTATGGTTTCTAAATCAATCGCTACATGGTTAAATTGCTAACCTGCTCCCATAGCTTTGTCGAACTAAGGTCTTATCGTATAATGCGGTTATGTTACAAAAGACGTTTATTAAAACGTTGCCAATACTTTCACATTTAAAAGGCTACAAATTGGAAGCTCATTTTTTTCTTCCTGTGGCCCCCAGCTAAGGGGCCAGGGATCATCAGGACCGACCCCAATGAGGTAATGGTCCCCCCCCGCCCCCCAGACACACCAGGAGATGAAGGCTCATGATGGATGATGACCTCCGAGTTTGGTTGCCAACTGTTAGCTTGACATGTAGCTGGAAATAGCTACAGCTAGTTATCCGTAGCCAGTTAGCTCTACAGAAAGCTAGAGCGGGTTAGCACTGGGTAGCCAGACCTTTTTAGTCATCGTAGGCTCTACATCGAGCCGGACACAGCAAGTTAAGCTCCTCATTTCATGAGTAATACTTCTACTACTGCTATGTATCTACAGAGAAATAGCAAGTAAACGCTATATGTAGTGTGTCATATAGTATTGGTAAGTGCTGTACTAATGTGTTTCCATGGCGACCGGCGACCGCGGCCCCCCCCCCCCCCCCCCCCCACCACCAAAACCCAGGAGCAGGAATTCTGGCTCGGTCTTGGTTTGGTCTGGTCGCAATTATGGATAAACAAGGAAACAGACTCCCAGACGGGAGCCCCTCACATTCCGCGCGGCCCCTGGCCAGACGTCAGGGGCCCCTAACGTCTCCATGTTCACATTTTAAAAGGCACGACTAGCGTGTGTGTTTTGGGGCCTTATGTAGAGCCCCCAGGCCGGGATTTGAGGAGTCAAGCCTTGATTGGCTTTCTGAAAAAAGTAGACAAGGTCCAGCTAATGTTCTGATTGGTTGCCATGCAAAAAACACACGCTAACTTGGTCTTGGTGACACCACAACAAACCGTCTCTAATCAACTCTAATCATACAAAAATAAATAAAAGAGCACTTGTTTGTTTATGGGGTAATTCACGTGATCAGACTTGTATTTAAATTATGCAAGAATTTGTATTAAATGTTGTTCTGTCGATTTCATGAGTGATCTCTCTCTTTCTCTCTTACGGTGCTCTATCTATGTGTCGCTCATCATCACTCTCTATGCCTCTTTCTCAGTCGACCAGACCCATGAGGTCTGGGAGTCCGGTGAGCTTTAAGTCCAGCAGCATCTGACCGTAGGCCTTCCCCTGGGGCGAGAGAGGGAGAGCGGGAGTTAACATCAGGTTTACAACAAGTTGGTTAGCACAATGTGAACAAATGTTAAGCAGTGCGGAAACACTGAATGAAAAGCAACACGTTGCAAGTGTAATATTCTTTGAATATTTAATATTCTTAGCACTCCCTTCTGATCAACATGAAGTGCC
>OLKM01001459.1:56136-58636 GCA_900291075.1 Melanogrammus aeglefinus
CTAACCACTAGGTCGTTACTGAGGTGACCAGGTGAGCTCACCTGGAGCAGGGACTTGGGAAGCATGAAGAAGAACGGCTTGAGAACAGGGGACCTGTGAGTGAGTGAGTGAGTGAGAGACATAGAGTTAACAAAGAGAGTGAGTGAGTGAGTGAGAGACATAGAGTTAACAAAGAGAGAGAGAGAGAGAGAGAGAGAGAGAGAGAGAGAGAGAGAGAGAGAGAGAGAGAGAGAGAGAGAGAGAGAGAGAGAGAGAGAGAGAGAGAGAGAGAGAGAGAGAGAGAGAGAGAGAGAGAGAGAATTCAGATGTCAGTAAACAGATATATATATATTTTTTACTTTCGGTACAATCTGCTCTTTCTCGATGCAGAGAACCATAAATGCAAGCCCCACTATCCGCCAGCGAATCAGAAACATACGTACACCCTCGGACGCCCGCCAACGATTCCCATCAGTCCGGGGGCTGGAGGGGAGAGAAAGAGAGAGAGAGAGGGAGAGAGGGGGAGGATGCAGATAAGGAGGGAGTGGTAGAGGGGGAGGGCTAGCCTTATAGAGGGGAGATGTGTCGGTATGTTGAGGTCATGAAGGGTCCTGTTTGTCTGATGACAGCTGGATGCTGCACGGTAGTTTTTTACTTCCTGAGCTGCATCGACTTCATCGCCATCATTCCCAATCATCGTCCTCCCCCTGGATATGACCGTCTATTTGACCACACACACACTGCTCCACTAGTGTGTGTGTGTGGGGGTGTGAGTGTGAGTCTCACCCATGCCAGTACCCGCAGATGCGATCTCTCTGGCAAAGAACTCCAGAGCCTTTTTCTGTTTGTGGTGTACAGACATCCACAACACAGACTCCCTAGATCCCTAGACACACACACACACACACACACACACACACACACACACACACACACACACACACACACACACACACACACACACACACACACACATCATTTAGATTATGCGTGTGTGTGTGTGTGTGTGTGTGTGTGTGTGTGTGTGTGTGTGTGTGTGTGTGTGTGTGTGTGTGTGTGTGTGTGTGTGTGTGTGTGTGTGTGTGTGTGTGTGTGTGTGTGTTACCGGGCCAGCAGCGTTGGCTCCGTACGTGTCCTCAGCTCCCAGGACCTGAATGTTCACCGAGCTGAAATCTTCGAACCCCAACTGGGTGAACAGCCTCTTCGCCCTGAACACACACATACACACACACGTGTTTTGTTGATTTAACTGAATGCTATGACAATAGAATAATACACACACACACACACACACACACACACACACACACACACACACACACACACACACACACACACACACACACACACACACACACACACACACACACCGGGTAATGAGGCTCTGGGCCGTTCTTCTGGCCTTCTCCGCAGACCGAGGTCCTCCCACCGGACACACGGCCGTCGCCCTGAAACCATCCATATAGGTAGCACACACCTGGGGCGAGAGACATAGAGTTAACAGAGAGAGAGAGAGAGAGAGAGAGAGAGAGAGAGAGAGAGAGAGAGAGAGAGAGAGAGAGAGAGAGAGAGAGAGAGAGAGAGAGAGAGAGAGAGAGAGAGAGAGAGAGAGAGAGAGAGAGAGAGAGAGAGAGAGAGAGAGAGAGAGAGCTGAAACCATCCATATAGGTAGCACACACCTGGGGCGAGAGACATAGAGGTAAGAGAGACAGCTGGATGGCTGTTCTTCTTACCTTGTAGTCACATGACGGGGCGTAACCTTTGGCACCAGACACACTGACTGCTCCTCCCTCCACACCTGACCACACACACACACACACACACACACACACACACACACACACACACACACACACACACACACACACACACACACACACACACACACACACACACACACACACACACACACACACACACGGATATGTCTATAATTAGACATTAATATGCTTTCAGGACAATCTGGGCATCCAAGACGAAACCGTTCCCTGGGAACAGTTGTTCCCACTCAACACACACAAACCAAGCATTTGTGTTTATATGCGTGTGTGTGTGTGTGTGTGTGTGTGTGTGTGTGTGTGTGTGTGTGTGTGTGTGGTGTGTGTGTGTGTCGTGTGTGGTGTGTGTGTGTGTGTGTGGTGTGTGTGGTGTGTGTGTGTGTGTGTGGTCGACAGAGATCTGGACTGTACCAATGGGTTCATCTTAAGTTCACCCCCCCCCCCCCCCCAGCCTTTTTTATTGGAACATTCCAACACCACTGACCTCAGTCATTCAAGGAACCTGCTAACAACCACTCACTGTTGGGGTCCCCACTGTGGAACCCCCCCCAGGGCCCGTTCACCTGCGTTCGGGGCCCCCTTCCGGGTTCTTTGTGTGGATCTGTTTTGGTGTTTGTGTTTGGGGAATGCAAATTGCTGACAAATGAGACATCCCAGTCAGCTCCCCGTCTTATAAACAACCCCTCCGAGTGGCAGATGGAGCCCTCCAGCTCGCAGAGGGGTCTACGTGGTCTGACACCGCC
>OLKM01001459.1:61136-73636 GCA_900291075.1 Melanogrammus aeglefinus
CCATATCTCTGTCCATCGACTCCTCCCACTCCTCCTCCTTTCTATCCTTCCCCCTTTCTCTCTTCTCCTCCTCCATCCATCGCTCCCCTCCCCCCAGACCCCCTCTCTCCTCTCCCCCCAGACTCCCTCTCTCCTCTCCCCCCCCCTCTCTCCTCTCCCCCAGACCCCTCTCTCCTCTCCCCCCAGACTCCCTCTCTCCTCTCCCCCAGACCCCTCTCTTCCTCTCCCCCAAGAACCCTCTCTCTCTCTCCCCCCAGACCCCTCTCTCCTCTCCCCCCAAACCCCCCTCTCCTCCTCCCCCCAAGACTCCTCTCTCCTCCTCTCCCCCAGACTCCCTCTCTCCTCTCCCCCCCCCCTCTCTCTCCAAGGGTACCGAGTGCATCAGGGGTCCCAGGGCCACCGCTGAGTCCACACAGCGGCCCGTCACCACGATGTCAGCCCCCCGGTCCAGACTCTTCTGGATAGACACCGCCCTGTTGGGTAGGGGAGAGGGGGGGAGGAGGGAGAGGGAGGGGGAAGGGGGAGGAAAGGAGGGGAAGAGGGGCGTGGGATAGGGAGAGGTGGGGGGAAAGAGGAGAGAGGAGGCGGCAGGGGGAGAGGAAACAGGGGAGGAGAGAGGGGGGAGAGGAGGAGACACATGAGGGACAAGAGAGCGTAGGTTGATCATATTAAGGCACTGACAAGCAGTGCATTGTATAAACGGCGACAGGTGTGTATGCAACCAGGTTGTGTTCTTGCAACAGGTGTGCGTTGTTACCCCAGGTATGCATTCATACTGTGGAGGGTCCGTGGTAACCTTTGATGACCACTACCATCCGCCATCTTCACCTCAGACAGACTGCCTTTCTGAGAGAGGAGGAGAGGAATACGAGAGGAGAGAGTAAGGGTTAGAGAAAAGAGAATGAAGAACGAGAGAGAGGTGAGAGTAAAATGGGGAAAGGATATAGAGGAGAGGATGAGGAGAAAGGAGGAGAAAGGAGAGGAGAGGATAAGAGAGGAGAGGAGAGGAGAGGAGAGGAGAGAGGAGAGGAGGAGATAAGAGAGGAGAGGATAGGAGAGGAGAGGAGAGGAGGAAAGGAGAGGAGAGGAGAGGAGAGGAGAGGAGAGGAGAGGAGAGGAGAGGAGAGGAGAGGAGAGAGAGGAGAGGAGAGGAGAGGAGAGGAGAGGAGTATTGGTACCCATCGCTTCACCACGAGAGACGAGCAGTGTAGCAGTGCAGGTTTCAGCAAGTCAAATTTAAGACTTTTTAAGACCTTTTTAATACCACCTTGAATGGAATTTAAGACCTAAAGCACGCGATGGTGGGGGTTGGCAACAGACGCGAGCCAACTTCGGAAACGGACGTCTTCCAGCCAACTGTTCTTGAATTTGCACCTACCCATTGTCGCAGACTAGCTAGCAAGCACGCAGATAATCGTTTATATATGCAGCTAGCAAGAAAGAAAGCCTCTCTACATGTCCTTCCTGAAAAGTCACTCGAGAAAAATAAAAAAATAGATAGTCCTGCCTCGACAAATTGAAGACCTTGAGTTACAGTATTTAAGACCAGCATATGACATTTGTAACGAATTTAAGACTTTTTAAGGCCTTAAATTTAGAAACATGAATTTAAGACTTTTTAAGGATGCGCGGACACCCTGGACGAGGTCTGCTTCTAACCTGAGGCATGAGGTCATCGCCCGTCACCACGGCAACCTTCAGGTCAAGCCCCGCTTTCTTAATCACTTCCTGTATAGCTCCAGCGCATGCCAAGGGGTTCACACCCCCAGCGTTGCTCACCACCCGGATACCTACACACACACACACACACACACACACACACACACACACACACACACACACACACACACACACACACACACACACACACACACACACACACACACACAGTATTACTGATCACATTGCTGGAAGTGGGACTATAAGAGTACTAGTGTTAGCAGTAGTTGTATGACCTCACCTCTCTTGTGGATGTCAGTGATGAATGGAGCAATGGCTGCTTGCACAAAGTCTGGAGCATAACCCATGGTCTGTAGAAATATAGAACATAGACAATAAACCCATGGTCTGTAGAAATATAGAACATAGACAATAAACCCATGGTCTGTAGAAATATAGAACATAGACAATAAACCCATGGTCTGTAGAGATATAGAACATAGACAATAAACCCATGGTCTGTAGAGATATAGAACATAGACAATAAACCCATGGTCTGTAGAAATATAGAACATAGACAATAAACCCATGGTCTGTAGAGATATAGAACATAGACAATAAACCCATGGTCTGTAGAAATATAGAACATAGACAATAAACCCATGGTCTGTAGAGATATAGAACATAGACAATAAACCCATGGTCTGTAGAAGATATAGAACATAGACAATAAACCCATGGTCTGTTAGAAATATATAGAACATAGACAATAAAACCATGGTCTGTAGAGATATAGAACATAGACAATAAACCCATGGTCTGTAGAAATATAGAACATAGACAATAAACCCATGGTCTGTAGAGATATAGAACATAGACAATAAACCCATGGTCTGTAGAAATATAGAACATAGACAATAAACCCATGGTCTGTAGAAATATAGAACAGAAAGACATCACAAACAGGCATACCATGATCTGATTCATTCTGCAAACAGAAATGCACAAGCATAATGCAGACACACACACATGCACGCAGAACTCACAGGCGTCTTTGCCTTGGCGGCGGTCAGGAGGGACATGGTGATCTCACTTAGGTAGTCGAACACCAGGAAGTCCAGCTTCCCGCCATAGATGAGCTGGGGCACTACACACACAGGCACACAGACACACAGGCAGAGGCACACATGCGTGCATACACACACATTCACTCAGAAATACGTGAGATTAAGTGTCATATACTACCGGTACAGTACTAACATGTGTATTACTAGACTGCCTGACTACTACTGATTACATGACAGGTTACCCCACGTCCAGGGGCTTAGTGACACCTCAAAACCTATAGCTGACTACTTTCCTTTACTTTACAGTCAGTTCCTGCCGTTACCGCCCAAAACATCACCTACATAGTGCAAACCTAAAGACTTAAATAGTGTCTCTCTGTGTTTTAGTTTGTCACAATACCTGATGTGGCGGTGTCTCCCCAAAACCCGGAGGCGCATCCTATCCGGACGGACTTGCTGGAGGTAGAGTAGTGTGTAGTACTGCATGGAGTAGTAGAACTGTGAGCAGTATTACTACTGTAATGGTACATTAGGCGCTGGCTGCAACGCAACATCCTACGCGTTTTGGACATCGCCAAGCGCCGGGCAATGTGGACTAGATGCGGGCAATTTGACATTGAGGTGACTAGTTGTGGCTGCGGACGGTGCAAAGCTGCAGGTGAATGCAGGCTAAAGGCAAAGGGTTGGGGTTCAAGCTGCACGTCCGCCGCCAATAACAGTCCGACGAGGAACACGGGCTGAGCAAGCTCAGATCAGTACATGAAAAGCTCAGAATAGATTGATGGTAAATCCACCGTCTCTATTGTATTGGTCAAATTGGTTTCAAGTACACGGTTCAATTAATTCCCAGTTTATTCCTAGGTTATGAAACACCAAGTTACCATAGCTTCACTTGCAGTAGATGACAGCAGAGAATAAGAAGACACCATGAGGTTGAATCTTGATCCTTCGTGTCAACTGCAGAATCACAAATTTCATTTAAATTTCTATTTTAATATTTCATGTAGGCCTATTTATTTATTTTTTCTTATGAATGAACTATCTACTTTCTATGAGTAGGTATTAGTGAACATTTGCAACGTAGTATTTAGCAGTCACTTTATTCTTTTATGAATTCTGATTCATGAGGTTAGGGCATCTTGCTCTGGTATACCTACAAGTAGACTGCCGACATTGGGTATTGAAACAAGAAACTTTTATACCTCAACTATGTTTGCCACAAACCAGGCATGTCTAAGCACACCATCTAGTGTCTACTAACAGAACTGCAGCCACCGCATAATGTTGCGACGGCTCTATATTATTGAAAAATCAAGTTAGGTTTTATTTCATGTAGGCTACTCCGTCTAGGCTTCGCCTAATGGTCTTGTCCCGTGCTTCTGAAGATTTCGACTATGCACCAACCAACGTGGGCACTGCCCACATTTCCCACGGCACCATGTATATATAATCCTCCCTTTTCTTTGGGATGTCTGTACTGATCAACAGCAGATAATGACTTCTAAGCGTGAAGAACCTTATGGCAGCAGCATGGGCGAGGCAACAGAACAACGGCACTTTTCAGGGCCACTTGAGAGCGCTTCCTTAAGAGCTGGGCCCTTTTCAGGGCTTCTGTGCTTCCTGTCCCGCTTCTCTGGCGCCGGGTGACGGGCACCTGGCGTGTTTCAGGTGCCTCAGCGCTGAACACGCCGCGGTTGCCTTGATTACCCCCGCCTCCTGCGCCGCCTGCCGCACGCTGCCTGAAGAGGGGCCCCTCTCCAAGCACCTCTTCTTCTCACCATCGGTGGACCTCTCCGAGGCCATCGACATTTTAAAGGCCGGAGTTCCGGACCTCAAAGACGACGACCACCACATCGAGGTGGATGACGACACCTCCTTGGACGAGGTCTTTGCAAACTCTGCGTCCGGGATCTCCCACTCCAGCGCTTCCACCAGGGTCCTCCCCAGGGAGAAGCCACGCCGGATGGCCGATCTATTCGGCAAAATCATGGGTGAGGCGGCGGCCATCAAGGGCATCCCTTTGCCAGCCCCGACTCTCGTCCACATGTCGGATGACACGCAGGGCGAGTGCTTTCGCACCCTGTCTTCCTCCTGGCGGGCTACCCAGTGCCCCCTGTTCCCAACCGTTCAGCATTTTTCACCGCTGTGGGTGGGGACCCTTCTACATTGAAGGCTCCGGTGAAGGCCTTTTCCGACTTTACCAACGTGGAGGGGTGCGCTGATACTCAGGCGACCCTGGCAGTGCTTCTCTGTCCGGTCGCCAGATGGCGTCCTAACGAGAAACCGCTGCCCCCCGACCGCCTCCAGAAGCAGATTGTCGATTGAGTGTTTGTCTGTGCCTCACAATCTGCTGCGGCGGTCAACATCCTCGCCCTGCTCTCCTTGTCGGCTGGCAGGGAGGCTTACGGCCCAGAGGAAGCCGCAGGATGGCTGGCGGTTTCCCGCTTCTCCAGCGCCATCCTCCCGCTATGCCAGCCCATAGCCGTTTTCGGCTGGCCCAGTGGAGCAGCGCTCTGATAGTGCGCATTCTGAATCTCCTCGCAGCAACAAATCTATTGAACATGCGAAGATCCAGAATAGGTCTCTTCTCCCCTGACTTCCAGACGTCTCTGGAGCGTTGGGACCGGGCTCGACCCCCGCTTCTTTCCAGCCTGCTGGTTGGAGGAGCCCGTGAGAATCGCCCCAAACTGGGAACAATTCTCACAGACAGACTGCTGGGGCGCGAGCAGTTCCGAAACCCGGGGCCCAAATAGTCCATCAGGAGCTAACGGGACCTGGACGAGGCTGACCCGCCCTCGCTCCGGCACCGCTGTGTGGGAGAGACATATGGCCCTCTGGATCATGATCATCCAGGCCTTGTGAAAAAATACAAATTCATTAATTTGTGTAATACTTTAGAAAAGCACCTTTGAGTTTCACTGACGAATGGCCTTTTACATGGTTGTCAACCTTATATTTTGCACCCACGTATTTACAGAAGGGACAATGGAACAGTTCACTGTTGGTGATGTTATTAATGTTTGGTGTATCTCCATCCAAAAGTATACTAATGTGTCTCTATGTATCAGAGGTGAAAAGAATAAACATTAAAAGTCACAACATCACTTAAACCCCTGCTAAAACATAACTTTTAGCATCTGAAATTGACACTGAAATTTTTATCTTTTTTTACCACATTGACGTCATCAGGGATGGCCTCAGGAACACAGCAAAAATTGTGGGTGTTGAATTTTCGGGGTTAAACATTTCTGAGTTGTTTTTCCCTCCCAGAGTGTAATTTTGAACACATTCCGATTTAAATGGTGTTCAGTGTTGGAGTTATGTGACAGAGTTGATCACATCAGTGTTAACGCAACTCTGCAGAGATGTAAATAAAGGTTGGGTATGGAATTCTCTTTTTGGGCCATTTTTGCAAAATGACTTATCATAACCCACTTACAGCCACTGAGTTAGAAGTACTGACATGAAGGAACCAGTGGCGTTTCTACATGTAAAAAACAGGTGGGGCTAGGCTAATATTTTTTATTCTTGACAAACCAGTGTTCGTGACGTCACCCGTTTATTTTCACAGTCGTGGCGATCTTTGTAGACGATGACTCCGCCTGCTCCAAGCTATCCTGCACAACACAGGACTGTATGTAAGAATCTAGTTAACTCGCCACTTGAGTCTAGGTTGTGTGGTTTCTGAAGGGGGGTCTCGGAGCAGTCAATGATGCAGGTCACTTTGGGGTAATGTTCCTGAAAAAACGTTGCCTGGATTGTCTCCCTAGGCAGCCATGGTACACAACATCTCGTGTTTTCCTCCATGAAGTCCAACCAACAGGAGGTGACTTTACCGACGATAGATTGTGATGTGCCAAACCGATCCCCGGGGCCACCCTGGAGTAAATTAAGCCGGAGCTTCATCAGAAGTCATCAAGAGCTGATCTGACTGGGGGATAGCTGTGAGGACTTAACATATTCCTTTGTCAGGTTTGCAGCTAATGTATTAAAAGCTTCTAAGTTCAATCCTGTCAGGCAGAGGTGGTCATTTCTGAGCAACTGAAGATTCACCTCAGATGGAGCACACTGTGTTGCCCGATCATTTTGAAGGGGTGGGTGAAGTGCTAGAGGGCCCTGTGACATCATTTACACGTTCAAACCAGTGGCGTCACTATGCTGTTTTTATTCGGAGCTAAAGTCTCGGATATTTAATTAGCCCCGAATATGATCTTTGGGAAAAAAAAATAATTCATAAACATTTATAAGTAGCCTAGTCTAGATAGTCCTTCTGGCAAGAGAATAAACAACAACCTGTTTACCAACTCAAGTGAATTAACCTATCCTATCCCCAGTCAGATCTTTGCGTGGTGTGTGTGTGTGTGTGTGTGTGTGTGTGTGTGTGTGTGTGTGTGTGTGTGTGTGTGTGTGTGTGTGTGTGTGTGTGTGTGTGTGTGTGTGTGTGTGTGTGTGTGTGTGTGTGTGTGTGTTAACGTGTGTGGTGGTAGGCGATGGCTCCAGTTTAACCAGTGAATGAGTCTCTCTGGTCTCTTTGATGAAAGCTTCCTTCTCACTCCTCAAAGGGCCGTTCAGGATGCTGCCAAGTTACGGTTGCAATGGAGACGGTATCTCGCAGAGCGCTCAGAGAGCAGATGTTCTCGTGTGGTAACATCGCCCTTCTGCTGTCCACATCCGCTCACAACACACACAGGGACGCAAGATCACACGTGACTTCCATTTCACCAACTTGACATCAAACAGTAGTAACACACACACACACACACACACACACACACACACACACACACACACACACACACACACACACACACACACACACACACACACACACACACACACACACACACACACACTCACTCGCGCACACAGTAAGGTTAATTGAATGAATACTTTTTTCGTTTTGAAGTATGAATCTAAGGCCCCGTCCACACGAACCCGGTTTTTTTGAAACCGCGTGTTTCTCTACACGGTTTCGCCGTTCGTCCACACGTAACCACAGTTGTCGGCTCCTGAAACCAGAGTTTTTTGTAACCGGAGTCCAGGGTTAACTTTTCAAAAACTCCGGTTTCAGCAGTCACGTGTGGACAGAAAAAACACAGTTTTTTGGTTCCTTGTTGACATTGTTTGACGTCACACTGTGCGACGGTAAACAGTATAAGTAGTATCCATGGAGACCAACGTATCACTTATCATCAGATCATCAGATTATCATCTTGGACTGACACGACTCCCAATACACATTTTCTTGAATTCTTCATTTTTTTGAGAAGTAACTCAACTTCGCTGTCCGTCCACACGAAGGAATCTGCCCGGCCTCGGATCGCCATTGTTGTTTTTTCCGGTATGAATTTTTCCAACCTTGTGATTGGCTAAATGGCCTTCCTGTTTGGAGTGCTACCACCACCTACTGCTTTGGAATGCACGTTTGAGGCGGATTTGCGCGTCTCGTGGTGGACGGAGTTATTTTTTTATGAAAACCGTGGGTGGAGTGGACGCAAAAAAAATTTTAACCGGGGTTCATAAAAGTTCGGTTTCAAAAATACCCGGGTTCGTGTGGACGGGGCCTAAATCAGTCAAATCAGACTCATCCCTTTAATTAAAATGAGGGAGGTCATTTAAGATCAAACACAGAGCTGAAATAGACTCACTGTTACCAAAGCGACCAGAGGGCGCCGAACCTGCATTGAGTTTTACTAATTAGCTCCCCTGCCGCAGCTGGCCTGCCAAGTGTTTTTCTTAATTAGTTAATTGGTTGCATCTGGCGCGTTTCACTTAAGAGGGAACCGAACAGTACGTTAGTGTCCTCCACTGTTTGTCAGTGTGGCCGTCTCCCAAACGTGGTATGTTATTGTGTTCCCAGAAACCAGAACGTGTGTGTACTGTTTTGTTGAGATCTGTTGTGACTTATTTGACATCTCTTCCTGTTTCACAGGTTAAAGACTTTTGTAGAATTGTGTGGCAAAGCACAACTGATGTGTTGAATATAAATCACTGCTAATGTGTGAATGAAATCAGGGATTGTGGTGGTTTTACTCTCATTTGAAATTTAAATAATGATTCTACTTGAAAGTAACATTTTAGAGACTATATATTCAAACTTGTCAAAGTAAAAGGTAAATCACTCTTGACTAATGACTAAATAATTAGTATAACTTATATTAAAAAGAGGGATTAGTTAATTATCTTAATCATTATTTAAAAGTTGGATGATCCCAAAAGCCCTGAATTTGTATTGTCATTCATTTATCTGATTTAATGGAGATGGTAGATGTTGAACTGTCGGACAGTGCCCAAGTTTGGGGACCATGAGTAAACTGTTCCTTCCTTCAAAGGTCTATCATGGATATTTAACTGCAGTTCTGTGAGTATCCCAACTTAACCAAGATGAACTGCAAAGTGTAAGTCATAAGTTTCTCATTACTCTTGGGTACATTGATGTATTTTGGCTTCCTGGTGAGTTAACCCGTTACCTGAAGGTTGATCTGAGTAGTAAGGATGTTTTATTGGTTCATGGGTTACTTAGGTGTTTGGTTTATGTTGGTTTTAATGATTTGTTAAAATGGTTACAGGCTCTAAGTTATTGTTGTAAGCTGGAGTAATGGGTTGGGTTCTGATGTCTTCAGTCTTCTCTTCAGCTACTCTCCTGGTCTGAGTGAGCAGAGTTGCATACTGGGATACAGAGCTGTCTGAAGTCTACAGGTCTGTAGACACGCCCCCTCAGGGGAAATCAAGTGTTTGAGAAACTGTTGTGACGTCAGTTACATGGACTGGAATGTTCTTTAAGATGGAGACAGGGATTCAGAAGGAGAAACACCAGGGGGAGATGAGGGGGCTCCTCATCTCAACGACTAAAACACAACTTCAGTCTGGACACAGAGAACCATGGAACACATTCAACAGTCCCCTCCAGGCATCGTGATTCCTCAGGAAAAGTTTCATTTCCAAGAAGGTACTTATTTGGGGCCATCCCCAGATGGATCCTGCTCCTCAAGAGCCACCCCCCTCCACTGGATGGTCTTCTGAACAGATGACGTCCTTCCCGACTAAAGCTGCACCGTTTGCATATGTGAAGGCCGGAAACCACTGGACTACAAAGACATGACTTCAGAGACGTTGAATAAACCTGGGACACATTTTGGAGACGCCAAGCATAATCCATCACTAATGTGGGACGCCACTGAAGAATGTTGTACATAATTTAGTCTCTGGAGACATTGGTTGTTCTGGGTACCCTGGCAGGAGAGCTGGGGGTGGATGATGGAATCTTATTTGGCATGAGGTTTTTACCCTGCATAATTGTTTGACCTTTTATGGCTCAGTGGTGTGTGTGTGTTTGGGTTTGACTTGAGATGGATGATTTTTGAGCATCGCTAGGGTTCTACTGTGTGTCTCCCACACACACCTGGCATGGGGTTCTACGTGTGTTTGGTTCCACCTGGCATGGGGTTCTATGTGCGTCCGGCTTGCTTTGACAGTGATAATGTTCACACAGGGTCTGTGTGATTGGCTTGGGATATTGGAATGGTCAAATAAATCATACCGAACGGCATATGGACGGCCACACGTTTACTTAAGGGCCTCCAGTAGACATGAAGAGCCCTGAGCAACGCTCCGGAGCGATATCCAACACACTGAGCAGGAAGGAGAGTATCCAAATCAAGTTTGAAAAGATGCAAGCAGTGTGTTCAGATCAGTGACTTCAAACTAGGACTACACCAATCAGGATCAATGGAGGATGGACACCTAAAGGCATTCCACAAGGAGAGTCTGAAGTTGGAAAGGGACCTAAATGGGTATTCAAGATGCCCTTCAGACCTGTAATGAGACGGCTCTTCCTACCTGGCTGGATTGATGAAGAGCCCTGTGGATCTTGCTCTCAGTTGCACGTCTTCTCAGGCTGTACTGTATTTGTTTCAGACAGGACTAGCTGAACGATTGGTTCCCTTAAATCAGAACCAATCTGGGAAATCCAACTAGTGCGCTCTTCGAGCTGAAGTTGTGCTCTTCAGCTGAGGAGGTAAGGAAACCTTCACTGGGACTTCAAGGTGTAAAGAGGAGAATGTTTCAAAGTGTTCCATGGTACTCTGATGAAGGCCTTTGTTGTGTTCCACTGGCTGAGACATCTTCCTCTTGGCCTTTCTCCTCTGAGAATCCTGGCGCCATCTAGAAGGATATTCCAGCTCATGTAACTGATGTCATGACAGATTCTCAAACACTTGGTTTCTCCTGGGGGCATGTCTATAGAGCTGTAGACTTCAGACAGCAGTGTATCCCAGCTTGCATCTCTGCTCACTCAGACCACACCCCCATGAGTAGGATGCAACACTGTGATGGAGATGTCAAGTTTTATAAGTAACGAGGGAGCAGACAAAGGTGATTAGAACGCAATGGCATGTCAAGTCTGTAAATCTTTAAACCATGAAGATGATTGGATAGTTCAGGAATTGGGCTTCTTTTTATTATGGGCAGTCCTTTCACTCAGATGCCCACATCTCACTGGACCTGTACATGTGTTGGCTGGCTGGCATGATTTGCTGGTGGTGATGAGGCGGTACGCATACATTTGACAACACACTTGTGTTTACAGTAAAACTTTTGGAGATGAGATACAGGAGAGGAGAACATCAATATGTCAAATATGTTTTAGTGCTTAATGTGTGAAACACACAGCCCCGCTAATGACATCATTAATAATTACTCAGTCAGCGTTTCCCTCAAACGTATAGGTGTGTGTGTGTGTGTGTGTGTGTGTGTGTGTGTGTGTGTGTGTGTGTGTGTGTGTGTGTGTGTGTGTGTGTGTGTGTGTGTGCGTGTGTGTGTGTGGTGTGTGTGTGCGTGTGTGCGTGTGTGCGTGTGTGCGGGTGTGCGTGTGTGTGCGTGTGTGTGTCAGCTGTCGCCGCATCACACCTGCAACTATTACAGCTATGGCAGATAAGTTACCCGGTTCACTTGCACCTCTTTGTAACTATAGTGGTTCTGTGGAGTGCCTTTCAGTTAACCCTCCCTGCACCTCGAATCTATACCCTTACCTTTTTCTTCACTGGGATTTAGAGTAGAACTGTGGATTTGCAGATCCGGGCTCGATCCCCTACTCTGACAGTTTTATGGTTAAAGGGCACATGAACGGTTAATTGTTTATCTTATCAACTTCATGTATTTATTTATATTCACGTCTGTATGAGTGAAGGTTTTTACCTAAAAAATGAACAGAAGAAAAATAGTTTGAGAGAGAACACGTTGTTAACTAAATTATTTAACTTGACGTCGTCAGTAAGGTCTCGTAGATCTGACGTTATTGTTACATTTATCACATTTGTAATTATATTTTTATCCTGTAAAGAAGCAAATAAAATCGGATATCCAGTGTTGAGATGTCGGATAGAATAGAAGCAGTACGACATGTTGGTGAATTATATTTATGTCCTGTTATAACGTTTAGGATGTAACGGGTGAGCCGAGGTCCCGTTACTGACCACCAGAGGGAAGCACGGCACCACGAAGATGTTTCCCTTCACCGGATTAAGTGAACTTTTTTAGAATAATTGATCAATATTCCGATAATAATGACTGTTCGACGTCCTTTAATGGTGGTGAGAAAAAAAGGATGTCGGATTTAAACCGTTAAAGAGAGCTTTGATTCGGTAAGCGGAGTTGACTGCTTCAACATTCAGTGAATAAATAATACTGTGTAATGTGTATATATATGTATCATATAATTGTTGAAGCATCCCGACATGTTGGTGAGCACTTTATTGGCATTTCATAAGTAGGCCT
>OLKM01001459.1:83636-97224 GCA_900291075.1 Melanogrammus aeglefinus
CTGAAATTCCACACTTCACATCAGCTCAAGCAGGGGTTGACACTAAGGTTTCAAAAGCACTTGCCCATCGGGCAAGTACAGGTCATGTTCGACTTGCCTGAATGTAATGTTCACTTGCCCAAATTCAAATCAGAATCGTGAACGGGCCTCTTTTTGCCAGGCACCTGGCCTAATTTTGGGGATCTCAGAAAACTCATCCTCTCAGACTGAAGCTGAATGTTAGCTTCCACATAGTACGTGTTTAAAAAATAACAAACTTCGCTTTTGTTTTCTTATGTACCAAATGGTCACATCGTGCCATGAAGTGATTTCAGTGTACTGTTGCAACCTATTAAACTAAATAACTAAATGTCCAAGGTAGTAGCAAAGATTTGTATTTTTTAACTTTCACGTTTCTTGTAAGTCTAACTAAATTATCACAATCGCGTTTATAGCAGTGTTGTCACGATACTGTATTTTCTAACTTCGATACTATACCTGGAAGAATATTGATATTCGATACCATTTTCGGTGCCAGGGGAAAACAGTATTTTTCAGAAAAGAAAGTAACCAAAGTAAATAGAGTATATCTCCAAAACTGCTAGGGCTATAATATTACATCTTGGTGCCAATAAAAAGATTGTTGTGCAAGTGAAATATTCAATGTGGATACTACTTTACGGCACAAGTAGAAGATTACATTTCCACCTGAAATAATTATCAGTTGGTCATTATCAGTTTGTATCACTGTCATCTATGAGACACAAACAGGTAGATATCTTACCATTTTGACACTTGACACCTCTATTTAAAGTTCAGGGCAAATATAATAGAATGACATAAGCCAAACATTCGCAAATACACATATATGTGTATTTGCGAATGTTTGGCTTATGTGGCCATATATGGCCACTAGATTCGCGCTGAAGAACATGTGTTCTGATTGAAGGCAATTTACCTTTTTCCTAGGAAACTTTCTCTTAGTAATTTATTGTAAAGTTGCATTGTAGTTGCAAAATTTGGCCGCTGGATTATCTGTTTACGGTGGTTTAATGAGATCAGATTAACTTTGAGAACCAATGGTTTAGAATCTCGGAATTAGTGGAGGCTCAGCTTTCATATAATATATAGATCGCTATTGCTGTGCATGTGCACAGTTATGAAACCCAAAAACGTGTTCTTGCATTTTCATATGTCTTTTAACGATTTGTTTGACTTTCCTTGGTAATTTGCTTTAATCTAAAGTACTTCCAAACCGCACTCCTCCACATCACTACTCCGTCTACCTTCTCTATCTAAACCGGTCGTGGCGCTGCACTTGAGATGCTAGCTGTGTTGGCTAACCTTTAGCTAACACGTCACACAGAGCATTGAGACTAGTGCCGAATCACTGCCAGAGACCGCACTGCGAGTGATTGGAGGCGGGGCTATGTTCGCGCTGTAGCGCTGTGTGTGTTAACTCGCTGTCCGAGAGAAGAGAAGACTATTGCAAATATATCTATTTTGTGAGATTTTGCAGAAGAAAATGGTTGTTTTGCAGTTTTTATAAACTCTTAAATAAATAGCCTTTATATGAACAAACCCTAAAAAATGCACTTGCCCTTTCGGGCAACCAGAAATCTTCTCAACTTGCCCACATATTATTTTTAGTTGCCCCGGGCAAGCGGGCAACCATGTCAGCCCCTGGCTCAAGCCATGCTATGAGCTATCCGCTCTATGTTAGATTCTGCTAGATTCTGCTTTGTTATATGGTTTGTTAATACTAAATGCTGGTACGTTATGCTATGTTATTCAACATGACGCTATGTGATGCTGTGATGGGTTTCTATATGACTCACTAAATGATGCTAATTTGCACTACGTTATGCTACGTTATGCTACATTGTTGTTATGCTAGGGTTAGCATAACATAGGGTCCTCTGTGAGCTGTACTGTCCAGGGCTAATTCCTATTTCCTGTCTGACCTCCCCCGGCTGCTACTCTGAGCATGTAAGCGTCTCGCACCAAACACGTGGTGTCCTTTTTGACAACACTTGGCATCGCCCCGCCCCCTCTCTAGTCGCTCCTTGTGGGAGTTGACCACGCTGTCGTGACTGGGAAGATGGTATGGTCCGTCAGTCCTCACTGTAATGTAGTTCGTCCTATCGAACGGCCAAACACACACTGCAGTTTGTGCTCATTTGCATAAAATGAATCCCTTCAATGCACCGTCATTCCCCACCGGCCCGTGAGCCTTCCCCTCCATTCCTTGCACCACCGGATATGGCGACCGATACAAAGTGAGAGCATGCGTTTGCGGGTGCCAGCCCGCTACGACCTGCGGACACGCCACAGGGACGCGGTGAATGCAAGAGGGCTGCTCGGCTATCAATGGTTTTCCATTGTTGTGTCGATCGATCACAAGTGGATGTTGCATCCATTCATTGGAGAACCTCCAACCAAACTCACCTTAAGCTCCAATGACCACCGATTGCCCTCCAAATCCTGTCCTTCTTTGAGATTCTATTATTTAAGGTTTATTTGGATAGGGACAGATATAGAAACATAGACAAGCTTGAGACAGTCAACCGATGTTTGCATCACAGTGTTTCTAGCCAAAGCTAATTCGCTTGTCCTTGTGTCCAAGTTGTCCTTGTGTAAACAACATCTGGGGGGTCTCACAACTCGACTATCAACCGCACAACGTCCATGATAGCAAAATGAAACAAGGGAGGAGATGCAAGGACACGATAGCTTTGTGGCCTTTGGAGGGACACGGGGTTGTAGTTATATTGGGGGGGCCAAGATAACTATATTTATTTCATTATCCGTGATATGGGGGTGCCAAATGATCGAGCCAAGTAAAAATAGACTTCAATTCCGTTTTAGTATTTTGCAGCGCTTCTGCTGCGCGTCAGATGGCCTCAGTGTAGCGACTCTTGATTGATTAAAGTGGCAGAGTTTCCTTACGACGGGACTCAAGGCTACGTGGCCCCATGCGACACGTGCCAAGGTTAGCAACAGGGCAGGTGTTTCCCTGCGTGCCTAGTAACAGCAGCCTGTTAATACAAGACACAGGAAGTAAGTTGAGAACGGAAGACGCCTCTCTCGGCTGATTGATCATCTTTTACTCCCAAGAGCCAATCAAGTTAATGGAGTGTAAGAGCTGGGTGATGTCATATTGACTAATAGGGCGCAGCATATTGTGACACGTTGTTTGCTCATCGTAAATTATGAGGAGCACTGTGCTATTAAAACACAGACAGGGAGAGGGAGAAAGCAATAGATGAAGAGAAGGATAGAGAATAAGGAAAAGTTAAGGCATGGAAGTAAAAAGCAGAGGGAGAGAAGAAGGACGAAATGAGGCAAGAGAGGGAGGTGAGTGAGAGTGCCAGAGGGAAAGAGGGAATGTCAAGCGTTGCAAGAGGAGAGAGAGGGTGAGAGACAGAGAGGTGAACATGTTTTGTCCTTCAGAGGCTGAGAGTTGTTCCCCTGCGATCACGGTCAGTGGTCAAATCGTCCCTGACAAACTCCTCCGAGCGCCAGAGAACTGGTCTCCTCATCCAGTTCCTCATGTATTCATAGAGGTCTTCATTCAGGCCTTCATTCATGTATTCATCAAGGCCTTTAATCTTTATTCATGTCTTCATCCAGGGCTCCATTTAGGTCTTCATCTAGGTCTTCTTTCATGCCTTCATTCAGGTCATCATCTAGGTCTCAATTGATGTCTTCATGGTGTCTTCATTGATGTCTTCATCCAGGTCTTCTACCATGTCTTCCTTCAGGTGTTCATCCCGGCATTCATTCAGTCTTCTTTAAGGTATTCATTCATGTCTCCCAACGTCCTCATTGAACAATATTGTTAAAAATGACCTTTATGTAGTACATGCCATGCGCATTATGGGTTCTAAATACACATACTGCATTTCTTTATCAATACCGCTATATAATAATAACTACAAACGAAAAAATGACATATTATCATAAGGACTCCTAATGGTTATATTATACAAAATATTATGGAAGCTGTCACGCAAAGCATGATGTATTAATATATGCAAATGGACTTGTGAATGGTGTCCAGAATGGCAGTGGATACAGCCACCACAGTTTACAGCTTCAACAAGTGTGATTTGAGGCCCTGTGCCTGTTCTCGGGAACACAGAGGCTAACCTTAATGACACCATTCATCGTAGCCTGTGTGACGGCACATACTGATAGACTGTGGAGGTGTGGGTGTGGGTGTGGGTGTGTGTGGTGTGTGTGGTGTGTGTGGTGTGTGTGTGTGTGTGTGTGTGTGTGTGTGTGTGTGTGTGTGTGTGTGTGTGTGTGTGTGTGTGTGTGTGTGTGTGTGTGTGTGTGTGTGTGTGTGTGTGTGTGTGTGTGTGTGTGTGTGTGTGTGTCCCTGTCCGAGATAGGGGAAGGAGGAAGGAGTGATTGTGTGTTGTAGTGTATGTGCTTGTGTGTCTGCATGCATATGTTTGTGTGCATTTGTTTGTGTGTGTGTGTGCTTGTATGTGTGTAGTGGCTAGGAAACAATGAAGTGAGAATCAGTTTGAATGACAGAGAGAGAGAGAGAGAGAGAGAGAGAGAGAGAGAGAGAGAGAGAGAGAGAGAGAGAGAGAGAGAGAGAGAGAGAGAGAGAGAGAGAGAGAGAGAGAGAGAGAGAGAGAGAGAGAGAAGAGAGGGGAGAGAGGAGAGAGAGAGAGAGAGAGAGAGAGAGAGAGAGAGAGAGAGAGAGAGAGAGAGAGAGAGAGAGAAACAGCAGAGAGAGAGAGCAAAGAGAGAGAGAGAGAGAGGGAAAACAGCAGAAGAAAGACAAAGACAGAGAGAGAGAGAGGGAAATAGAGAAACAGAAAGAAGGTGGGATGGACAGAGGGACAAAGGGAAATGGAAATAGATAAAGAGGAAGATAGGAAGATGAAGAAAGAGGGAGCAATAGAGATGAGAGATAGGCAAGAACAGAACACTGTGGCCGTACTGAACACATGAGGGAAAAACACAACAAGCACAAAACCATGATTGTAGTGATCTATTGTCTTCCTTAAAACCACCAACAACAACAGCAATTTTAACACAATAACACGTTCCCGCTAAACGTGCTACAGCGCTGAAGTGCTAAAGTGCTACGCTCATCTGAATGAATGGAGCCAAAAGGGTTGGTTGTGTACTTCGCGTCTACCCCAGGTAGGCAGTGTTTCTGATCGAAAGATGTATCTCAAAAGACAGAAATGGCCTTTTAACTGTTTTCTCAATGCTCTTACTGAATCAGCCCCTCCTTATTGATCTCCACAATAAAGGTCCTTACGTGCTGTAGTTGGATGAGAAGTGCGCTTTTAATTTGACGTATTGCCGAAGCATGATGGCTGAGCTCTTACGTGGACAAATTGCTAAAGGATGATGACAGCCTACTGTTGCTGACAGATACTGGGCTAATTGCCAAGTAATGGTTACCTTTAAACACCTTCACTTCCCAGTGTAACCAATACCTTTCTACTGGTTTTGGTGGAAAGGAGCTGCCCAGTATAACCAGTCTTCTATTGTATTGGCTTCTTGCCACATATAAAATGGCAGGTTTGTGACCCAATGGTAATGCTTATATTGCCACAACGTGTGCAACTAGTACAACTTTTTCCACCTTTCAATACGCCGCTGCCTGTAAGTGGTCAACAAGGATTTGTTACTTTTTCCCATTATAATATTCTGGCCTGGCTTGGCTCTGTGCGGCAGCCCAGCTGAAATTAGATTGATTTGTTGAAGAGGCATTTAATAAATTTGGATTGTTTCAGACCGACGGAACACGCACTACGATATCCGCGATGATGGATTCAGTTTGACGTTCAATATTCTCCCATTTTTTGCCTTGCAATCTCATAGAGAGCAGATTTATTAGAGGTTAGTCTTGTTTACACATCGGACAATATTTCACGGACATTTCTCAGAGTGCCACACTATTCCTGCCTTTAAACCAAGACTAATCGGACGAGGTCTGTCCTTTTTCCACAAGCTATTTAGTTTAAGAGCCGATTGTCGTCAAACTGAAATCACAGACTAAGATTGTCCATCTCGAGCCCAACTGGGCACAGCACAGCGTGTTTGAACAGGTAATGGAAACGCATATCCGTGCGTCATGGTTTGACTCAGCACTGCCTAAAGTGCCAATGGAAAGCCGGACATTGTTCTTCTGTTTCTAGATGAATGGTTTGTTTTCAGTGTACTGGGACTTTAAGAGGGAGGTTGTTTCAGATCTGTTCTGATGAACAGGGAATAGTTCAGTCTTTCATCTAATCCCCTGTTGATACCACTTCACACCCGTTCTCCTCACACAGAGGTGTACACACACACACACACACACACACACACACACACACACTACATCCCCTGTTGATACCACTTCACACCCGTTCTCCTCACACAGAGGTGTACACACACACACACACACACACACACACACACACACACACACACACACACTATGTATGTGTGTGTGTGTGTGTGTGTCGCTGTGTGTGTGTGTGTTTTATATATGGATGTGTGTGTCGTGTGTACTTGCGTGCTTGCCGGGTGGGGGGGTGTATGGGTTTGTGTGTTGTGGCAACCCGGCACGGTGAGCGAACCACCTCCTCCCAAACAGGACACAATTCCGCGGGGAAAAACCAAAAAGGCATATTTTATTCCAAAATCAAACATAGTCTCCTTGTGAAAAAACACAAAAGAACGAAAAACCTGGGAGGAATCGTCGGTCCCCTCCTTCGTGGGTGGAATCCCCTCACCCACGAGGACCGGCCGCTCGTTCAGGAGCCCCATGGCTGGGAGAGCCCCGAATGAGTGGAGAAGCAGGCCATTTAAGCCCTGCTTCTCCACCTGTTCCTCAGGTGCTCTGCATTTCCTGAATTGGCCCGGGCTAGGTTGCCACAGTGTGCGCATGCGTGCATGTCTTTCGTGAAATGCGTGTGGCAGTGCCTGCTGATGAGGTCATTGTTGTTGTTTACAGATTTTATTTTAGAGAGTGAGAGAGAATGTGAGAGATAGAGAATGAGAGAGAAAGGGTGACACAGGGAACGAGAGAGTGTGAAAGTGAGAAAAAGAGAGTGAGAGAGAGAGAGAGAGAGAGAGAGAGAGAGAGAGAGAGAGAGAGAGAGAGAGAGAGAGAGAGAGAGAGAGAGAGAGAGAGAGAGAGGAGAGAGAGAGAGAGAGAGAGAGAGAGAGAGAGGGAGAGGGAGGAGAGAGAGAGAGAGAGAAAGAGAGAGAGAGAGAGAGAGAGAGAGAGAGAGAGAGAGAGAGAGAGAGAGAGAGAGAGAGAGAGAGAGAGAGAGGGAGAGAGAGCGAGAGCGAGAGCGAGAGCGAGAGCGAGAGAGAGAGAATGTATGTTTGTCCTTAAGGGACATTTCACTATCCTGGAATGTTTCCCTGTCTTACCAGAACACTTCCCTCTTCATGAGTTTTGGTTGCCATGGCGGTTTATCGGAAGCCACATGGTGTGCACTTTAAATATGGAAATACGGTTCAAAGCACTCTCAAATCAATTAATAAGACACTGTCCCATTTTCCCTCCTTTGTAGGTCCGTGGTTTAAGGCCAGTAAATATATTGAGGTTTTATCAATCGACTTGTGCGGACTTCCCGGAAATGGAATATAACTCTCCTAAATTTATTGTCAGTTAGTTTATAATCCCATGAAATTGGTTGTGTTTTAGTCTATGGAAATAGTTGACCAGTGACCACTATGGACACAAAAAGTGGACTGTGGGTGAAGAACGTCAAAGGCTGTTACATCCGCCATCATGTCCGGTACAAATGTCCCTTTCTCGCATCATGATATTGGCAGCGCATGTGTACAGATCCATACAGCTCCATGATCTGGGATTATGTTTATCGACATGGGGGGAAAAAAACAATCCCCTTCATAGTAAAAGTACATTTACAGACAAAAAACACTTTCTAAATCAATGAAAGGACCTCATCGTTTGACACTTGGCTCCTCAATGCTGTCGTAGAGGATTACATCATTTTGAAAGAACCTGCTGGGACCTTACACAATACAGGCAAGGGCGGGATTGACCCACCGCTAGTGGCCACCAAGCTCTTACTTCAAAATAAAAGTTACTAATATAGATGGATGAAACCAGTTCTACCCAGTTAACACCAGATGCCTGGCCCCTTTAATAGTGTTACGGTTTGGAGGTGAAAGTTGAAGGGGGACACCTTCATTATACTGACGAATAACAGCCATGAACAAAAGGATTGTGTTCTGTATAGTATAACTGTGTTTCAGCCTGCAATTGGTCTTCACAATAAGACTCAAGTACCAAACTGAATTTAGATAGTAGGGGGCTTGAATATTTGTGTGTCTATACAATAATTTACAATACTGCAATCTAAATCTAGAATACCACATTCTCTGTACCTAGAATACTGCATCCTCTATGCATTAAATATCTAGAATTCTGCATTCTGTATAGCTAGAATACGGCATTAAATATCTAGAATTCTGCATTCTGTATAGCTAGAATACGGCATTAAATATCTAGAATTCTGCATTCTGTATAGCTAGAATACGGCATTAAATATCTAGAATACTGCATTCAACATCTAGAATACTGTATTCTGTATTACTAGAATAGTGAATTCAATATCTAGAATACTCCATTCTGCAGAATACGGCATTCGCTATATCTAGAATACTGTGTTCAATATCTGCAAAAGGGCATTCAGGATAACTGCAATGCTGCAGTGTGCATATCTAGAACACTCCATTCTGCATATCTAGAATACGGCATTCAATATCTAGAATACTGCATCAATGTCTCATATCTCAGTTCCCCTTTCTCCGTAAATGTATTCATTTTTAAGGTTTGGAATCCAAACAAACGACTAGACTTCCATTTTTAATTTCCTTATTGCTGTCTTTTTCTTTTCTTGCCGTGGAAATGCTTTTAATCCTTGGAGGAATTCCTTCCTCTTTATGAATGTTTCCATAACATTTTTGTTGCTGCAGTCGGCACGCACACACACACACACACACACACACACACACACACACACACACACACACACACACACACACACACACACACACACACACACACACACACACACACACACACACACACACACACACACACACACACACACACTACTGCCCCCCGCTATTCTAAAGGAGGAAATGTGTTTGCGGTGATTTAGAGCTTTCCCAGGAACACACACCCACAGCAGCAAGCATGTTATCTGTTCACTGCTCTCCTCCACTCTCCTCGCCACTCACCCCTCTCCTCCACCATCCTGTCTCTATCATCTTCCAATATCCTCCTCTTTTCCATCTTCCTCTCCTCTCCTCTCCTCTCCTCTCCTCTCCTCTCCTCTCCTCTCCTCTCCTCCTCTCCTCTCCTCTCCTCTCCTCTCTCCTCTTCTCTCCTCACTGCTGCCATCCTCTCCTCTCCTCTCCTCTCATCTCTCCTCCTCCCCTCTCCTCCTCTCCTCTCCTCTCCTCTCTTTCCGTTTCCGGTGTGTGTGAGTGTGAGCGGCGGTGGCGGGGGTGCGAGTACGAGTGTGAGTGGCGCGGAGTTTTGAATTGGTTTCTGTGACTGTCCCTTTTTCCGGTTTTTCCCTGGTTTCCCTGTCTGTTCTATGTGCATGATCAGGTACGATTTATTAATTGTTTTACTGTGTTGGCCGATCGATCAGTGGTTGTGTCGGGAGGTTTTCGGGAGGAATGGCGTCCTCCAAGACGCCACCTCCGTCTATCCGGCAGGAAGTTAGGATAGTCCCGCCGGATAGTAGCGTTACTGTGGAGGAAGTTCTGTTGGCTGTCGGGGAGCAGGTAGGTCACGACAAATTATCTTTTGCATCTAGAATGAATAAAGCAGTGGTTGTGCTCCTGAAAGAGGAGCCCCTTGTGTATCAGCTGGTAGAGAGTAGCGTGTTTATCAGGGACTTATTCCGTGCAGGTCTTCCCCACTTGTCAGTTCCATCCACGCCTATCACCGTGTCCGGTGTTCCGCCGTTCATACTGAACGAGTTGTTAGAGAACGAGCTCCGTAGGTTCGGCAAGTTTGCGGGTTGATTTAAAACAGTGAGTTTGGGATGTAAGGATCCCAAACTGAAGAACGTACGGTCTCTGAGGCGGCAGGTGTTCATGTTCCTGGACTCGCCGACACAAACACTAGATGTGTCGTTCAGAGTGAAGCACGGTGATGGGTTTTATATGGTGTACGCCAGCTCAGGACAGTTCAAATGTTTTGAGTGTGGAGATGTGGGACATAAACGCTTTGCGTGTCCACATAGACAGCAGGTGGCGGCTCGCTCCGCTGATGCGGCGGGCGGCTCCGGTGGGTCCGCGGCTGGCGGCTCCGGTGTTGGGTCCGCGGTTGTCGGGTCCGGTGCTGGGTCCGCGGTTGTCGGGTCCGGTGCTGGGTCCGTCGCTGGCAGGTCCGGTGCTGGGTCCGCGGCTGGGAGGCTCCGGTGCTGAGTCCGCGGCCGGGTCTGCGGCTGGCGAGTCCGCGGCCGGGTCTGCGGCTGGCGAGTCCGCGGCCGGGTCTGCGGCTGGCGAGTCCAGTGCTGGGTCCACGGCCGGGTCCGCGGGTGCGGATCCCGGGTGCTGAGGACGTGGCAGCCGGTGCCACTGGGCTGCTCGCGCGCCTGGCGGGCTTACGGCTCGCGAGGCCGCGGTCTGCGGCTGGCGAGGTACCGCGGCCGCGGCTCTGCCGGCTGGCGAGTCCAGTGCTGGGTCCACGGCCGGGTCCGCGGGTGCGGATCCCGGGGCTGAGGACGTGGCAGCCGGTGCCACTGGTTCACGTTCTGAGGATGATGACTTAGATAGGGAGGAACAGGGCAAGCCTGAGAAGCAGCAGGCTCCTGTGGCTGCAGAGAACCTGAGCAGTTCTCAGTCTGCAGGCAGTGAAGCAGCTTCCACAAGTTTTGCGGGCAGAGATCCCACTGTGATTACCAATGAGGGACAGGATATGTTAAGTAGTCAGGCATCATGTGAAGGAGAAGACAGGGAGTATGACTCTGAGTCAGATACAGTATCTATAGGTGAAGCTTCCATCAGGAACACAGATCTAGAAATAAATCAATTTCTGGATGTGACATTTAAAAAGTCTGTTAGACTAAATGATTACTTCAGTGACACTGACAAGTTCATCAGATCTGTTGGTGTACTGAAAAGATTGGTCGGTTTTGACCTCTTGGACGAAAAGAAGCGCTTTCGCCTCAAAAAGCATATTACAATTCTGAGAAAAGCAAAAAAAGGTCAAACTGCTAAAAAGACTAAGAAGTAACATGATCATGTACCACACAGCGTTTTTCTCTTTTTATTGTTCCTTGCTTTGTTCATATCTTATCTGTTTCTCTTCTCAGACCTTCTCTATGGCGGGGGCCTCAAAATAGGGTCCTTTGAAACATTAATGGTGGGAGAGACACAGACCACAGAAGGGCATTAACTCTGAAGTCGCCACTCAAAAAAGGGTTGATGTGCTGTTTTTGCAAGAGACGCATACTAATCCAGCAGACGAGATCGTTTGGGGTCTATGGTGGGAGGGCTCGTGTACCCCTAGTCATGGCACCAACCTTAGTGCAGGGGTAGCTGTTCTGTTGAGAAAAGATGCCAATGTAAAGGTATTATCTTCTACTGAAGTGGTGAAGGGCAGGCTGTTGATAGTCAGGGCAGAAATAGAGGGCTCTGTGTTCTGCTTTTATATGCGCCAAATCGAGGTACAGAAAGAGTGGGGTTTTTCACCCTGCTAAAAAATGAGGTAAGAAATTACCAGCATGATCTTTTCATCTTTGGTGGGGATTTTAACTGCACTCTAGACTTCACTGTAGACAGGACACGTGAAGAACCCCACCCACAGTCATCTCAGAGCCTTAACAGTATCATCACACACCTGGATCTGTTAGATACATGGAGGGTCAAACATCCGCAATCCCGACAATACACATGTGAGTCAGTAATAACAGGGTGAGTGCAGCTAGACTAGATAGGATGTACATTTCCAAAAGTCTCAGCTCCAGATTAGTCAACAGTCACATAAGTCCAGTTGGCTTTAGTGACAACATTATGTTAGCATAGACTTGGTCATTTCGCCAGGTGAAAGGGTTATGTCCTACTGGACTTTTAATAATAGTCTTCTGCAGCACCGTACTTTATGCAAAAGCTTTGAGCGTTTTTGGCAGCAGTGGAAATTTAGGAAAGCAGATTTTGTTTCTTTGAAGCTGTGGTTGGAAGTTGGTAAGGCCCAAATTCGTGTTTTTTGCCAGCAGTATACCTCCCATTCGACTGCTAAAATAAAGGCGGCAGTTCAGGAGCTTGAAGCCAGTGGAACATCGAAGAGGGGTCACATAGGGATTTGGATCCCACCACGGGTCATCTGCTGCAGGATTAAAGATTGGAGTTGAGCTCCCTCCTGCAGGAGAGAGTGAAGGGAGGTCCTGTCAGGTTTCGCTTCCTCCAGCTAAAGGACATAGATACCCCGAGCTCTTTCTTTTTTTAATTTGGAGAGATCGGTGGCACAGAGGAAGCAGATGACCTGTCTTAAGCTTCCTGGAGGCAGAGTGACCACCAGTCCGGGTGAGATGAGGACCCATGCAATGGACTTCTATGCTGACCTCTTTGGGACAGAACAATGCAGCATGGACTGCTGCGAGGAGCTCCTGGAGGGGCTTCCTCAGCTCATCCCAGGAGAGAAAGCTGCTCTGGACTCTGAGCTGACTCTGGACGAGTTGACAGTCGCTGTCAATCAGATGGCATCAGGACGGGCACCAGGGATTGATGGTCTCTCCACTGACTTTTACAAGCGGTCTGCTGGAATACCTGGACAACGAATTTTACATGGGGTTTTATTACAGTGCTTCAGAACAGGATCGCTTCCTGTATCGTGTCAGCGAGCTGTGCTTTCCCTGCTTCCCAAGAAAGGAGACCTGGCCTTACTTAAGAACTGGAGGCCGGTTGCTCTCCTTTGCGCAGACTATAAGGTGCTTTCCAGATCCCTATCCAACAGACTTAAGGACACCCTGGGAATACTTATACATACAGACCAAAGTTATTGTGTACCTGAAAATTATGGACAACATTTTTCTTATTCGAGATATTATTGATGTGTGTAGATCTCATAATGTAGATGTTGGTATTGTTTCTTTGGACAAGGAGAAGTCCTTTGATAGGGTGGATCACTCTTATTTGTTTTCTGCACTTGGGGCTTTTGGTATTGGTGATGGGTTTCTGTCCTGGATTGGTGTATTGTAATCGTGGTGGCTGCAATGTATGTTAAGGAATGGGGGGCAGGGCTGATTCGCCAATCCCTGTAGCAGCGACGGATTCAGACAGGTTGTCCTCTCTCCCGGTCAACTATATAGCTAGCTAATTGAGCCTTGGCTGTGGCATGTTGAGAGGTCGGCTCGGTGGTCTCCGAGTTCACTGCCTGGGTCCTATATCTTGATTGTCCACCTACTGTTTCTGGGCGTATGCAGAAGATGTTATATTTTTTGGTCTCCAGGCAGGGGATCATTCACAATGTTTGGGCAGGATACGCCTGTCCTGGTATGCAAAAGGCTCATACTGCTCAGTGAACTGGGCTAGAGTGCAGCCTTATTGTGGGACAGTGGAGGGTTCAGGCAGGCCCATGTGGCTGCTG
>OLKM01001459.1:97249-133522 GCA_900291075.1 Melanogrammus aeglefinus
AACTGTAGGTTCTGCAGGTAACTCACCTCTCGTAACTGATGATTTATTATTTCTGCTATCGTCCTCCAGATGTTTATGGAGTCGTTACTCGATCGAGCCGACCACGCAGAGAGACAGCTGCTGCAGGTCGCACCGGGTCACACGCACCCGCAACGACACATACACACACCGATATACACACACACTCCAGGACACACACACCGAGGGGTCTCCTCACCTGGGTGGGGTCGCGCTGGGCGGAGCTTGGACGGCAGTGTGGAGGACATGCTCGGAGCCAGGTCGCCGTTAACCATGGCAACTCAGGTGAACCCGGAAAAGCTTTTTGACTCGAAAAAGTTAAAAAATACGGTGTCACTGTTTACAAATTAAATACAAAGATCTGTTTTGTCTCAATAGCTGAATGTGTTTTTCCGCCTCCCTCCTCTCGCCTCTCTGTAGAGGAGTTACAGTGTTTCTGGATCGTATAGACTTGGAGACCAACTCTACAACCACCATCCATACAACGACTGGTACTCTCTCCTCTCCTCTCCTCTCCTCTCCTCCTCTCCTCTCCTCCCCTCTCCTCCTCTCTCCTCTCCTCTCCTCTCCTCTCCTCTCCTCTCCTCTCCTCTCCCCTCCCCTCCTCTCCTCTCCTCCTCTCCTCTCCTCTGTTTCCGTTTCCGGTGTGTGTGAGTGTGAGCGTGAGCGGCGGTGGCGGGGATGCGAGTGCGAGTGGCGCGGAGTTTTGAATTGGTTTCTGTCCCTTTTTTCCCTGGTTTCTCCGTCTGTTCTATGTGCAGTGATCAGGGTAAGATTTATTCCTTTTTTGTGTGGCCGATCGATCAGTGGTTGTGTCGGAGGTTTTCGGGAGGAATGGCGTTCCTCCGAGACGCCACTCCGTCTATCCGCAGGGAGTTTAGGATAGTCCCGCCGGATAGTAGGCATTACCGTGGAGGAAGTTCTGTTGGCTGTCGGGGAGCAGGTAGGTCATGATAAGTTATCTTTTGCATCTCGAATGAATAAGAGCAGTGGTTGTGTTCCTGAAAGAGGAGCCCCTTGTGTATCAGCTGGTAGAGAGTAGCGTGTTTATCAGGGACTTATTCGTGCAGGTCTCCCCGCTGTCGGTTCCATCCACGCGGATCACCGTGTCCGGTGTTCCGCCGTTCATACCGAACGAGTTATTAGAGAACGAGCTCCGTAGGTTCGGCAAGTTTGCTGGTGGATTTAAAACAGTGAGTTTGGGATGTAAGGATCCCAAACTGAAGCACGTACGCAGGGCTATTCAACCTCCTTAACAAGTGGGCCGAAAAGGAAAACCACTGGGGGTTCATGGGCCACACAGAGTAACACTACATGAATGAATCGCTACAAATAAATCGTACTTAAAGTAGTGTTAACTTAATATATATAGTACTACTACATGGAATAAACTTGTCAGACGCATTCCTTCCTTCTTCACTTTTAATCGTATCATTATAAAAGATTTTGTTCTCACGTATTTAGAATTCAACAATGTTGTTTGAATCATCACAAAACAGAACTACTGTACATATGAGATATTTTGAGCCAGTGAGTCAGTGAGAAAGATTTGTACTGCCTTGTTTGCCTAGTTTGGCTCATCCTGAGGACACTTCATGCAGCTTCTTATAGGTCCCTTGTTCTGATGGCATTCATGAGAAAAGCTAGACTCACACGTATCGGTTGAGCCAAACATTGTCAGAATAAGTGATGCCAGTTCCTGATTGTGGGGTACTGATACTGGCTAGTATCACCGGCTATACACAGAAACCTGATTTGCATGCAACTATGTTTCTCCTTTATTTTATTTATTTTTTGCATGCAACCTCTTGCGGGCCAGGGGCCGCATTTGGCCCACGGGCCGCTAGTTGAATAGGCCTAGGTCTGCGGCTGACGAGTCCGCGGCCGGGTCTGCGGCTGGCGAGTCCACGGCCGGGTCTGCGGCTGGCGAGTCCACGGCCGGGTCTGCGGCTGGCGAGTCCGCGGCCGGGTCTGCGGCTGGCGAGTCCGGTGCTGGGTCCGCGGCTAACGCCGCGGGTGCGGATCCCCGGTGCTGAGGACGTGGCAGCCGGTGCTACTGGTTCACCTTCTGAGAATGATGACTTAGATAGGGAGGAACAGAGCGAGCCTGAGAAACAGCAGGCTCCTTTGACTGCAGAGAACCGGAGCAGTTCTCAGTCTGCAGGCAGTGAAGCAGCGATTTTTAGCCCATCCAGATTGGAACCGGATGACTCTTTTGTAGTCTGAACAGTCCCAAGTCACATGAAATCCGATTTTTGCGAAACAGATCGGAACCACCTCCGGGAGGTGGTTTCAGATCGCATTTGGACAGATGCGTCTCAGTCTGAACAGCTCCAAACACTCAGATCGGATTTGACTGTCCGTGACGTCACTCTACGCGACGCCAGACCTGACCCAATGCGCCAAACCACCCGCCTCAGTCCTTGGACAGAGGAAGAAACGAAATGCCTCATTAATCTGTGGGGAGATGGGTCCGTTCAAGCGAAGCTCAAGGCATGTATCGGAATAAGTCGATTTATGAAAGTCTTTCGCGTTCTTTGATCCATCTTGTTTGTTATTGTTTTTCTCGTCGCTATTACATGACGTCACACAATACACGCGCTGGATGACGCCTCTGCTCCGACGTCGTTGCTACAGCAACCTGTCAGATGGGTCAATAATGTGGCCCAGTCTGAACAGAGCCAAATGCGATTTGGACACTTGCTAAAACAGTGTGGACAGTCAGCCCTAAAAATATGAGAAGGAATCCGATTTGAATCAGATTTGCCTGCAGTCTGAACGCGGCCTTAGTCATGGCACCAACCTCAGTGCAGGAGTAGCTGTGCTGTTGAGGAAGGATGCCAATATAAAGATACTATCTTCTACTGAAGTGGTGAAGGGCAGGTTGTTGTTTGTCCGGGCAGAAATAGAGGGCTCTGTGTTCTGTTTTATTAACGTATATGTGCCAAATCGAGGTACGGAAAGAGTGGGGTTTTTCGCCCTGCTAAAAAATGAGTTAAGAAATTACCAGCATGATCTTTTCATCTTGGGTGGGGATTTTAACTGCACTCTGGACTTTACTGTAGATAGGACAAGTGAGGAACCCCACCCACACTCATCTCAGAGCCTTAACAGTATTATCACACACCTGGATCTGTTAGATACATGGGGTCAACGAGGGTCAATAGGGTCAAACATCCACAATCCCGACAATACACATGGGTGAGGGTCAGTAACAACAGGGTAAGTGCGGCTAGACTAGATAGGATTTACATTTCCAAAAGTCTCAGCTCTAGATTAGTCAACAGTCATATAAGTCCAGTTGGCTTTACTGACCACCACTATGTTAGCATAGACTTGGTCATTTCGCCAGGTGAAAGGGTTAAGTCCTACTGGTCTTTTAATAATAGTCTTCTGCAGGACCGTACTTTCTGCAAAAGCTTTGAGGTTTTTTGGCAGCAATGGAAATTTAGGAAAGCAGATTTTGTTTCTTTGAAGCTGTGGTGGGAAGTTGGTAAGGCCCAAATTCGTGTTTTTTGCCAGCAGTATACCTCCCATTCGACTGTTAAAATAAAAGCGGCAGTTCAGGAGCTTGAAGCCAGTATTAGGAACATCGAAGAGGGGTCACATAGGGTTTTGGATCCCACCACGGGTCATCTGCTGCAGGAAGAAAAAGATTAGAGTTGAGTTCCTTCCTGCAGGAGAAGAGCGAAGGGAGCTCTTGTCAGGTCTCGTTTCCTCCAGCTAAAGGACATGGATGCCCCGAGCTCTTTTCTTCTTTAATCTGGAGAGATCGGTGGCACAGAGGAAGCAGATGAACCTGCCTGAAGCTTCCTGGTGGCAGAGTGACTACCACCAGTCCAGGTGAGATGAGGACCCAAGCAATGGACTTCTACGCTGACCTCTTTGGGGCAGAGCAATGCAGCATGGAGTGCCGCGAGGAGCTCCTGGAGGGGCTTCCTCAGCTCATCCCAGGAGAGAAAAATGCTCTGGACTCTGAGCTGACTCTGGACGAGTTGACAGTCGCTGTCAATCAGATGGCATCAGGACGGGCACCAGGGATTGATGGTCTCTCCACTGACTTTTACAAGCGGTTCTGGAATACTCTTGGACATGATTTACATGGGGTTTTATTGGAGTGTTTCAGAACAGGATCGCTTCCTGTCTCGTGTCAGCGAGCTGTGCTTTCCCTGCTTCCCAAGAAAGCAGGGAACCTGGCCTTACTTAAGAACTGGAGGCCGGTTGCTCTCCTTTGCACAGACTATAAGGTGCTTTCCAGAGCCCTATCCAACAGACTTAAGGACACCCTGGGAATACTTGTGCATCCAGACCAAAGTTATTGTGTACCTGACAGGAAAATTATGGACAATATTTTTCTTATTCGAGATATTATTGATGTGTGTAGATCTCATAATGTAGATGTTGGTATAGTTTCTTTAGACCAGGAGAAGGCCTTTGATAGGGTGGATCACTCTTATTTGTTTTCTGCCCTTAGGGCTTTTGGTATTGGTGATGGGTTCCTGTCCTGGATTGGTGTATTGTATAGTGGTGCTCAATGTATGGTAAGGATGGGGGCAGGGCTGAGTCGGCCAATCCCTGTACAGCGAGGGATAAGACAGGGTTGTCCTCTCTCCGGTCAACTATATAGCCTAGCTATTGAGCCCTTGTTGTGCATGTTGAGAGGTCGGCTCAGTGGTCTCTCACTGCCTGGGTCCTATAATGTTGATTGTCCACTTACTGTTTCTGCATATGAAGACGATGTTAATATTTTTGTCTCCAGCCAGGGGGATATTCAATGTTTGCAGGATACCCTGTTCCTGTATGAAAAGGCCTCATCTGCTTGGGTGAACTGGGCAAAGAGTGAAGCCTTATTGGTGGGACAGTGGAGGGTTCAGGCAGTGCCCAGTCTGCCTGGAGGTCTTGAGTGGGGGAAGGAAGGCCTGAGAGTGTTGGGAGTATTTTTGGGCACTGAGGGTTTTCAAAAGAAGAGAAAGTTAAGGAGTTAAGGAGAAAGTGTGCGCTCGGTTGTCTAAATGGAAATGGTTGCTACCCCAGTTGTCGTATAGGGGAAAAGTTCTGGTGGCCAATAACCTGGTCGCCTCGACTCTTTGGCATAGGCTTATCGATCTGACGCCACCGGGAGGCCTGATGGAGGACGTACAGCGAGTCATCCTGGACTTTTTCTGGTCTGGCCGGCACTGGGTCCGGGCAGCAGCCCTCTACCTGCCTGTGGCGGAAGGGGGGCAGGGACTGATGAACATCCAGGCAAAAATTGCCTCTTTTAGACTCCAGGCTGCACAAAGACTTTTGTACAATTGCGGCCCAAGCTGGTTTGACACAGCTCGGCTGCTGCTGAAGAGAGCTGGGCGATTGGGCTTCGATAAACAGCTATTCCTTTTACAGCTTGAGGATGTGGACCTAACTGGACTTACACCTTTCTACAGTTCGGTATTGCAGGCATGGCAGATCTTTCAAGGTTGCACGTGCCACAAATGAGATTCCGGGCATGTGGTTGTTTGAGGAACCTTTGTTTTATAATAATTTCATAAAGACTCAAACACTGCAGTCTGCCAGCCTGCGAGCCTATCTTAGGGAGGCTGGCTGCACCAAACTGGGCCATCTGATGAAGATGACGGCAACATCTGTGGACGCCTTGAGAGAGAGAAAGTAACATCACCTCCATCAGGTTGATCAACCGAGTGGTGGAGGAAGTCTGGGCTGCCCTGCAACAACCTCTGAGGGAATTTGCACAGAACCGCACTCTATGTGACCAGTGGAGCGAAGAGGGAGAGTACAGTTTCCCCACTCTGTCTATCGCCCAGTTGTGGGGCAGTGGCAGGAGAGGAGGAGGTCAGCTGCTGTCTCTCACAACCCCACACCTGGAGATTTTTCAGGCTGCAGGGAAGAAGGATTTGTACCAAATCTGCTCTAAGGTTCTGAACCTGCGCTCTTTGGCAGGCATGCAGGAGTCGAAGTGGACTGTTTTTTTTGGTCCGGACGTTTCCCCGAAAGGCAGCTGGCGGTCTCTGTACAAGCTGCCCGTTGAAAAACGGACAGCAGACCTCCAGTGGAGGATTTTACATGGAGCAATAGCTACAAACAGATACAGGGGGAGGAGTGTATTTTCTGCTCTCAGATTGAGACCCTGGTGCATTTATTCGTTCAGTGTCCTCGGCTGACAGTGCTGTTTGAGCGTTTAAAAAGGTGGTTTCAGGGTCTAGGGGAGAAATTTTCTTTTGATTTGGTTATTTTTGGCCCGAAGTACTGTGCTCAGAAGAAGAGTGTACACACATTGGTGAACTTTTTATCTGGTTCTGCCAAATTGGCCATTTGGCTAACACGCAGGAACCGGGCTCAGAGTGTCGGTAGTGTGGAGCCGGTGCTGGTTCTGAAGGGACTGCTGAAGGCCCGACTGAGGGTGGAGCATGCTTATTATCAAATGATGGACGATATGCAGGGTTTCAGTCACATATGGGCTGTTGGAGGGGTTTTATGCTCTGTGGGGGGTGACGGAGAGCTGAATGTAAGTTTCTGATTTGAGAAACACGTTCTCTGGTGGACAGGTTTTGTTGTATTTTAGGGATGTTTTGTTTTTGTTTTTTTGCTCTTAAGTGATGATGTGATAGTGATCTGTTTTTCTCCTTGCAGTGGTGCAATAAAGGGATTTGAAAACCAAACCTCTCCCCTCCCCTCCCCTCCTCTCCTATCCCCTCCTCTCCCCCCCTCTCCTCTCCTCTCCTCTCCTCTCCTCTCCTCTCCTCTCCTCTCCTCTCCTCTCCTCTCCTCTCCTCTCCTCTCCTCTCCTCTCCTCTAGTATTCTCCAGTCCTGTACTGTAGTATTCTATTTCTGTCTTCCAGGGCTGGAGGGAACCGCTGGGTGACCAGCTACCATCGTTACCACAGCACCGAGGAGGAGAAGGAGGAGGAAGAGGACGACGAAGACGAGGAGGAGCAGATATGGAACACACCTGAGATGATAAGACGGACTGCTGCACCAGGTAAGATGTTTGGACGTATGTATTTATAGAATTATTTATTAATAAAAGTGGTGCTTCCGTCACATCATTTTTTTTTTAAATTTCTGGTCCACAGCTTTGTCTTCCTCCTCTAATGGTTGCCATAGCACCCGTTGCCTGGGGGTGGAGACTCTACGGTTGAGGGCGGGGCTTTTTTGTGTCTTCCCATATTTGGACGTTGCTTCCCTGCTGCATGCGGCTGAGGTGTGCACTGATTGGAGGTGCGTTGCTAGGCACCCGGCTGTATGGACACGCCTACTTCTGGAGAACGTCACGGTGTCCACCAAGGTAGGGCAGCCTTCCTCGTGGTCATCTTCATCATTTCCATGTTCTTTTTCATCATCACCTTTTTCATCCTCATCAACCTCCTCATCGTCACCCCCACCATGATCAGCTTTGTGTGTGTGTGTGTGGCGTGTGCGTGTGCGTGTGCGTGTGCGTGTAGTTCCTGGTCACCCTGTCCCAGTGGTGTACACAGACCCGGTCCCTGGTTCTGAAGAACCTGAGGAGCAGAACCAGACGACCTGGAGAGAGCAGAGAGGACTACCAGACCCTCAAACGGTAACACACACATGCGCACACACCACACATTCAACAAAATCCAAAGTGGCCGTGTTGTGTAAGTGTGAGTACTCAGCCCAACACTTCTAGCTGCTCCCACACACCCCTATGATAGCGTTGCTTGCTATGGGTCAACAATGCAGCTCCACAGACTATGACTGTCCCCTTCTACCCGTCTGTCTCTCAGGGGCTGCCTGGAGGAAGGGGTGGAGGCTGTCTTACGCTCAGCGGGGGGCAGTCTGCTCTACCTGTCTGTCTGTCAGTGTTCCAATGTGCTGACAGACAGGTCCCTGTGGCTGGCCAGCTGCTACTCCCCCAACCTACATACCATCACGTACAGGTATCTGTCTGTCTGTTTGTCTGTCTCTTCATCTAAGTTGTCTGCCTGTCTGTCTGTCTCTTCGTCTTACTGTTTGTCTGTCTGCCTATTGGTCTGTATCTTCATTTAACTGTCTGTCTGTGTGTCTGTCTGTCTCTTCATCTAACTGTCTGTCTGTCTGTCTCTTCATCTAACTGTCTGTCTGTCCATCTGTTTCTTAATCTAATTGTTGGTTTGTTTGTCTGGTTCTTCATCTAACTGTCTGTCTGGCTGTCTGTCTGTCTGGCTCTTCATCTAACTGTCTGTCTGTCTGTCTGGCTCTTCATCTATCTGTCTGTCTGTCTGTCTCTTCATCTACCTGTCTGTCTGTCTGTCTGTCTGTCTGATCAGGAGTCCCGGTGAGGGTGTGGGTCAGGAGGTCTTGTGGGCGCTGGGAGCTGGCTGCAGAACCATATCTCACCTGAAGTTCGCCCCACTAAACCCAAGGTAGGTTCACTAAACACTAAACCACAGGTAGATCACTAAACACTAAACCACAGGTAGATCACTAAACACTAAACCACAGGTAGATCACTAAACACTAAACCCAAGGTAGGTTCACTAAACACTAAACCCCAGGTAGATCACTAAACACTAAACCCAAGGGAGGTTCACTAAACACTAAACCCCAGGTAGATCACTAAACACTAAACCACAGGTAGATCACTAAACACTAAACCCCAGGTAGATCACTAAACACTAAACCACAGGTAGATCACTAAACACTAAACCCCAGGTAGATCACTAAACACTAAACCCAAGGTAGGTTCACTAAACACTAAACCCCAGGTAGATCACTAAACACTAAACCCCAGGTAGATCACTAAACACTAAACCACAGGTAGATCACTAAACACTAAACCACAGGTAGATCACTAAACACTAAACCACAGGTAGATCACTAAACACTAAACCCCAGGTAGATCACTAAACCCCAGGTAGATAACTAAACACTAAACCACAGGTAGATCACTAAACACTAAACCACAGGTAGATCACTAAACACTAAACCACAGGTAGATCACTAAACACTAAACCACAGGTAGATCACTAAACACTAAACCCCAGGTAGATCACTAAACACTAAACCCCAGGTAGATCACTAAACACTAAACCAGGTAGATCACTAAACACTAAACCACAGGTAGATCACTAAAACACTAAACCCCAGGTAGAATCACTAATACACTAAAACCAACCCAGGTAGATCACTAAACCACAGGTAGATCACTAAACACCAAACCCCAGGTAGATCACTAAACACTAAACCCCAGGTAGATCACTAAACACTAAACCACAGGTAGATCACTAAACCCCAGGTAGATCAGTAAACACTAAACCCCAGGTGGGTTCACTAAACACTGCTCATCTCCACACACTGTCCTTGGCCTCACACCATGTAGTGAAGAGCTCTCGGTGGAAGGGCACCGTATTTCTGGCCTACTGTCCTGGCCGGTCGAGAACGCCACGCTCTGGATCGCAATGTCCTGTGGTCGCCCCGCGGGGTCACAGACAGTCGGACGGACACTGTGTGTGACCTGTTTGAACCTTGTGCTCCAGCCAGCAGCCTCATCGCCTTGGCAACCGTAGCCTGCAGACCATCGGTCGATGTTGGCCAGACCTGCGTTCCCTCAGCGTGGGCGGGGCCGGGTGTGGCACTCAGGGATTGGCTGCTGTGGGTGAGTAGGAGCCACCACGATTGGTCAGAATGGACTGAAAGCATTAGCACGTTGAAGGGAACTGAACTGTGTGTGTTGAAGTGAAGTCCACATGAACTGAAGTGTGTGTGTGTGTGTGTGTGTGTGTGTGTGTGTGTGTGTGTGTGTGTGTGTGTGTGTGTGTGTGTGTGTGTGTGTGTGTGTGTGTGTGTGTGTGTGTGTGTGTGTGTGTGTGTGTGTGTGTGTCCAGTGCGCAGCTGTGTGTGTCTACTAGAGCTGGAGTTGGAGTGCGTTTCAAAGGTCGACCTGAAGGTGGCGACAGAGCTCTGTAATAACGGCCTCACCAACTTGGAGACTTTGACGTTGACGCACACTGCCATCACTGAGGAAGCTATACTGCACTTTCAAAGTAAGAGCCCCCCTCAACATTTGAGCTGCTCATTGTGCAAAAAAAACTAGAGGTACATTTCAAACTACAATCCCGACTCTGCGTGTGTGTGTTTGTGTGTGCGTGTGTGTGTGTGTGTGGCGCTTGTGTGCCTGCGTGCGTGCGTGTTTGTAGGTAAATGTGTTAATCTCAGGTCCATGGTGGTGCTGGTGAGGAAGAGTCGTGCTAACGAGGGTTCCCTTGAGGAGGACAGCGTGTTCAGAGATAACCTGGAGGCTCTTAAGGTAGACCCAGACCACCATGTAACCCTTAACCCGTGACCCTTTAAACTTTTACCCCTAATCCCTGAACCCCTAACCGTTGAACAGTAACACCGTACCTCTTAACTCTTAACCCCTACGTCTTAAAGGAATACTGCTCCGCTATTTTTAAGCGTACCGCTCTGTCTCTATGGACATTTGGCCGCCCTTTCTTTAAATCTGACCGATGGAGTTGGCAAATCTGGGACAAATAATTTTATTGGTCCGACTTTGTGGGATTATTTCATTAAAACAGAGTTCATGTTGCAGACCAACACACACATGAATCAGTAATCAATTATATTGAACACACAACACACACATGAATCAGTAATCAATTATATTGAACACATGAATCAGTACTCTGTTATATTGATAGACACAAATCACACATGAAGCAGTACTTTACATAATACTACTAATGAATGGACCCAGCTACTCAATGATGATCAATGGTGTGTGTGTGTGTGTGTGTGTGTGTGTGTGTGTGTGTGTGTGTGTGTGTGTGTGTGTGTGTGTGTGTGTGTGTCTGTGTGTGTGTGTGTCTGTGTCTGTGTCTGTGTCTGTTCTGTGTCTGTGTCTCAGGTTCTAACCAGGTCTCCGGGTCTTTGTGACATCCTGCAGGTCAAAGAAGAATACTGAACTCTTCAAAAAACACACACACACACACACACACACACACACACACACAACACACACACCACACACACCCACACACAACACACACCACACAACACACACACACACACACACACACACACACACCACAATCGGTTATCAATGATGAGTGTAATAAATGTCTTGTTTCTACACAATGTTTCACATCATGTCTCTTCATTCTTCTGACAATCATTTATTGAATTAATGTATTCGGTGAATTTAACAACTGATGATTTTAGTCGATCTGATGCCTTGAACATTTCAGGGGAAAGAGGAGAAACCAAGGAATGAAACACAAAATAACGCTGAATATACTCCAGAAAATCATCCACTGATGAAATGGCATGGATAGGTTTATATTAACTGATAATTCATTGCTTACAATTTCATTAGTAATTATTGACACCAAACTAAAATATTTATATTATAATACATTGTTTACAATACATAACTTTATAAACACTCATAGTTGCTGTTTGATAACAGCAATTATGTATTAATGAATATGTTTTGGTTTTGTCCACCTATTGAGTATGAATAATATGATTTGTTAGACAGGGCTCCCCTGAAAAACAGACTTGTTCCCAGCAAGACTTCCAGATTTTAATATTAAACAAAAAATAATATATCTTTATACTGAAGTTCCCGTGGGAAAAGTGAAGTGATATTTTCTTTTTCTTTAACCTTTTTTTTATCAGGATTAATCCCATTGAGACTCAGTATCTCTTTTACAAGGGAGTCCTGACCAAGACGGCAGCATATAGTTCCACATAAAATATACATTAGAAAACAGACAACATAAAACAGACGACAATTGCCATTAGTCACCAGTAGAGGGCGCCACCGCAGAGACTATGACCTCGGACCACATCATTTATGATGAACTGCTGCTAAGGTGGGGTACGTGGTTGTTAACGTGAATTTATTTTCGCACTCCCAAAGATTTCCAGGTTAGTTATTGCCAATAAGGAAACACGATGGTGATTGAGCCAATGGTCCACTGATTAAAGCTCTTTGCAGTATTGTGAATGTTACGAACTGGGTGTTGGTGGCACAACCGTTGGTATCCATGGGAAAAAGTACCAAAGTCGTCGTGTGAATTGAATGTCAAATATAAAATCTGACCATTCTGTCCAAGTGTCGGTTCACACATTGTCATTGTGTGACTATAATGTGAAATATAAAATCCCAATTATTTATATTAATTGTCTTGGTGGTGCATGCTGAGTGATATGATGGAGACCAGGGCTCAAGTCCTGCTTATGTTGCTTTTCCGTCATTTGGTGTGAATATAATATCAAATATAAAATCCAACCTATTATTTCAAGTGTCTTGGCGCTGCAGTCGTTAGCCATGCAGATTAATATGTTGGAGACCAGGGTTCAAGTCCTGCTTATGTAGGTTGATTTTCAGTCAATGTTGGAATATAATGTCAAATATAAAATCGAATCCTCTTGCTAGAGTGTATTGGTGGTGCAGTGGTAAGCTCTGCTGAGTGCAGCACAGGGGAAGAGGGTTCGAGTCCTACTTGTGTCGGTGGTTTTTAAACATAGTCCTTCCTTGTGTGAATATAAGGTCAAATATTACATCAGAACTTAATATCACCTCCGGCTGTGTGGCGCAGTGGATAGCTTCTCGACCAACGGTTTTGAGGTTTTGAGGTTTCGAGGTTTCGAGGTTTCGAGGTTCTGTGTTCAAGGTTGAACACATGTGAATTTGTAAAGCCAAGTATGAGGTCTGAATATATTCTGGTCTGGCGTCTTGGTGGTGCAGCGGTAACAGTGTTGGCTATCACTCTGTAGACTCAGGTTCGAGTCCCCGCTCACACGGCCACCAAGAAGGGGGTACCCCCAACAGGTCCCCCAATGTGTCTGCAGAGCCCCCCCATCCCCCCCTTCATAGGGGGTGGGGGGGGGGGTGCTAGAACTGAAAGGGTCTTGAAACTTTTTTGGATGATATGTCACTTTCTCCCTCTTTCCCCCCCCCCCCCCCCCCCCCCCCCCCCAGGTAAGGGGGGGAGGGGATACTACTGTCCCAAATTGTCCAAAAAAGTTTCAAGACCCTTTCAGTTCTAACACCCCCCCCCCACCCCCTATGAAGGGGGGGATGGGGGGGCTCTGCAGACACATTGGGGGACCTGTTGGGGGTACCCCCTTCTTGGTGGCCGTGTGAGCGGGGACTCGAACCTGAGTCTACAGAGTGATAGCCAACACTGTTACCGCTGCACCACCAAGACGCCAGACCAGAATATATTCAGACCTCATACTTGGCTTTACAAATTCACATGTGTTCAACCTTGAACACAGAACCTCGAAACCTCAAAACCTCGAAACCTCAAAACCTCGAAACCTCAAAACCGTTGGTCGAGAAGCTATCCACTGCGCCACACAGCCGGAGGTGATATTAAGTTCTGATGTAATATTTGACCTTATATTCACACAGGGAAGGACTATGTTTAAAACCCACCGACACAAGTGGGCTGCAGCTGTGCTGCACTCAGCAGAGCTTACCACTGCACCACCAATACACTCTAGCAAGAGGATTCAATTTTATATTTGAAATTATATTCCAACATTGACTGAAAATCAACCTACATAAGCAGGACTGGTCAGAACCCTGGTCTCCAACATATTAATCTGCATGGCTAACCACTGCAGCGCCAAGACACTTGAAATAATAGGTTGGATTTTATATTTGATATTATATTCACACAAAATGACGGAAAAGCAACATAAGCAGGACTTGATTCACCCTGAAAATACCCTGGTATTTATTATTCATCTATCAGGGGATGATTGTCATAAGCCTGTTAAATAACCCTTTAGAAAATATACATTCCATATTTTATGCCAACATTTGTGGTTTAATAATTAATTCAATTTTATTTGTATAGCCCCTAATCACCATCACAGTCTCAAAGGTCTTAACAGGCCAAATACTTATGACACCCCCCTTTACCCAGGCCCCCACAAGGGCAAGAAAAAATGCAATGCAAGCTTATTTCTCCATTTCATCTTGTTGTTATTGAAGGGAGGAGTGGGATCTTTTCAAGTCTAGTTCCCTATGGCTGGATTCTCCAAGTTGCCTACCATAGCTTTAAAGAAAAGCATTTGCTAATCAGAGTTTATTAATGTATATATATTTGCAGAGAGGGTAACATTGGATAAAAAAGAACACATCAACATTCGACGCAGGGATTCATAAATGTCTGCATTCCAAGGTAGAGAATCAGTCCGGCTCCAGGATAGCCACGAGTGTCTGGTCATAACCTGGTGAGAAGGGGAGAGAATCAGAGCCTTGCAACATGGCTGACGTCGGCAGCGCACTCTCCAAAGCAACACATGTAGTAATGTGTAGAACAGGGGTCTCAAACTCGCGGCCCGGGGGCCAATTGAGGCCCGCAGGATGATATTTTGTGGCCCCCTACTTGACAAAGTTTAGTGTTAGTGCGGCCTGCGCGTTATGAAACGCACATTTCGCTTGCCACGCTTTTTTATCACTTGTGATAGGGTGACCAGATGTCCCGGTATTGCCGGGACAGTCCCAATTTTGAGTCCCGACAAAAGCCAAAGGACGCTAAAATGTCCCGGTTTCCACCAACCACCATGAAATGTCCCCGGTTGTCAGCGTTTACATAGCCAACGTGATCTAATTATAGCCCGATCATTAACTTAGATCGGGTCAGTTGTGCTACTTTTTTTTTTGTGGAATACTTGACCCAGACTCTAACTCCAGCTGCCCCCAGGTAAGTTGAGTTTGAGACGCCTGGTGTAGATGGAGGGATATCAGGGTGGTCGGAGATAAAGCAAAGTCTCTGGTCTACTTACTCTCCAAGTCATCTAGTCAGTCATTGCTGCACATGAGTCTATTGCATCTACTACAGAGAGTGTGCAACGGGAAGAATGAACGTTGAATCCGTCTCAACCCTCTTAACCATCAGTTCGACTTGCCCCTTCACTCTTAGCGCTCGCGCTCGTCTTACCTCAAGTGCGTCCCGTCCCTTCTACTACCTTAGTTACAAATCAGATTTTCATCGAATTGATCCGCTACATACTTGGCCGTTAGCTGGAGGCCGTCCCTGCTGTGAAGTGAGGAGCTCCAGGCCCACAGTTGGTCTACACGTGCGGCGACGAAAAGAGGTTCCTGGTGTCGCTGGCTGGGTAGCGACACTGGAGGGTAAGCCTGGCGACGAAAAGAGGTTCCTGGTGTGTCGCTGGCTGGGGTTAGCGACACTGGAGGGTAAGCCTGGCATCGTCAGAGAGGAGGAGGAGGAGGAGGAGGAGGAGGAGGAGGAGAGAGGAGGAGGGAGGAGAGGAGGAGGAGGAGGAGGAGGAGGAGGAGAGGAGGAGGAGGAGGAGGAGGGAGGAGGAGGAGGAGGAGGAGGAGGAGGAGGAGGAGGATCAGAACCGTTGATCTGTTGCTTAGAGGTATTTTCTAAAAGGTTGTCAACAATGATAATGCAATATGTTCTGATTTAAAATCGTATCTTTTTCGTCTTATTCTTAGGTATCGTTATTATTGGTAGGATTTTTTATTTTTTTTTTTATACGAGTGTCGGTTGTAAATGTGAACGCATGTAGGCCTACAGTATGCAGATATGCAGGTATGTATATGCATGCATGTGTTTATGTTGGTGAAGGGATACACAGACACTCGGTGTACAGTTTGCTGATTGTTGTATACCCATCCCAAATAAAAAGATGATAAAAGAAAAAAAAGAAGAGGAGACAAAGGGCTAACTGTGTGCTCCGTGACGATTCGTGCGAGGGAAATTAAGCTGGAGGTCTGGGTGTACCCACCTGTACGGCGTATCTCTCTCTATCACCGGGTCCCCAACCAGAGGCAGAAACTCTTGGTGGTTTCTCACCTGGTTCTCATAAATGAGCAGATCACCTTCAGTCTGGGAGTAAACAAAACAATAAAAAATCCATAATCAATCAATAAGTCAATAAATTCTAGATGATATCTCACACACACACACACACACACACACACACACACACACACACACACACACACACACACACACACCACCACACACACCACACACACACACACACACACACACACACACACACACACACACACACACACACACACACACACCGTCAGCGTCGTGCCACAGGCCCCCACGCCAAAGACGAACAGTGCCCGCGCGCTGTCCGTTTCCATGGGAACGCAGCTGGGATCCAACAGGGTGGTGCGGTTGGGCTGCACGGGGGGGGCACTGTGGGTGGTGTCCACCACCGCCACCACCAGTCCCTCCGGCAGGCACGCTGTCGAAGCCCCCCCACCCACAAATAAAATCAGCAGTGGTCGTGAATGGGCTTTAAGCCGGCATTGTTTTGCACCGACAACACCACTAAAACATTATACCTTCTCCCTGTAGTCGCTGAGGTACAGAGGGGGCCCTGAGAGGGAGAGACTACCTGTCGTGTGCGTGCGCGTGTCTTATGCCCCTTTGCCACTGCCAAAATAGTCCCGACTCTACTCGGTGCGGTTAGTGCAGCCCTACACTACACGGCACGGTACCAGTAAATTTCCGCTTTTCCACACAAAACCGTGGCCTGGAACTGGGCGGAGTCGGAGGGCGGAGTCGGAGGTGTTACGCGTTGATCCGTCCAGGTCCCTCCATACGCGATCCTCGAACACCACGCACAGAAAGGTCTGAACCACGCTCATCGACCAAGGGTTGGTTCTTCTTCTCATGTCTTCCATTTTTCTTATCGTTTTGTCGTTGTTGCTCTCGCAGTTGTGTTTTCATACATGACGGGTGAATGTTTAAAGACCCCCGCGCTTCGTCGCACATATGACGTGATTTCATCTAACCAATCAGTGGACAGCACTGTTCACGTGACATTTAGGCCCCCGACTCGTACCGGCTAGACCTACCTCTGAAACAGGTACGAACAGGTACTGAAAACCGTAACGGGTCCCGCCTCCAACCCGCAGTGGAAAAGCTCTCAAATCAGGGTAGAGTCGTGCAGAGCCATGTCATACCGTTGCGAAAACGCGCAGTGGAAAAGGGGCTTTAGGCAAGATGCCCTAGTCGGTACCAGCTCCTCAGCGACATGTTTCCCAACTCCCTGGACGTTGCTTTGGATGAAAGCTTAAGGGGGAGCCGATAGCCGTGCCATTAAGGGACGTGACAGAGTGCCGCCGCTGCGTTGAACCGTGTGTTGGGGGAAAACAAACGCAGCCTGTAACGTCCACTCCGGTTCGGCAAGGAGATGGATGACGTGCAGGTGTCTGAGGGGAACACACCTAGTAGTTCTCCGGGAGTAAAGGTGCATCTGTGGACGATCCGGTCCTGCTCCTCCCGGGACCACAGGTCCACCACGGCCAGCTGGGCCCGGACCCTCACGCGGCCCAGGGTCACGTCCTGCACGGGGGAGGAGGGAGAGGGAGAGGGAGAGGGAGAGGAAGAGAAGAGAGAGCATTAAAAAAAAATCATAAGTAAACGTCTTTATCTGTTGTGTACTTTATTGTTAGGAAATGTCTTGTTTGTATCTGTTGTGCTGGTACATGTGAAGAATTTGACACTAAAGCTGACTTTGACATATTTGATGTATATTGATATATGATGTATATAGAGATATGATGAATATAGATATAGTTCAGGATGTGTTGAGGATAATACAAAAGGACCTATTCCACCTACAATGTTAGGTGTGATTGGTAGGAATTAATAAATGACAAAAGAGGGACGAACAGCAGAAACAAACTCTTTTGTGTTTGCTAATAGCTACGACTTCCAATTCAGGACTTGGTTAAGTGGCCCTAGGAATGGTTGTCCAATGTTGATTTTGTTTCCAGTTTTCCTCGGCCTCATTTGTATTTGCCTCACGGATTTGTGAAACAACGTAGGGTTTTCCAAAATGAGGAAAACTTACCGGATCTTGAACAGGCTGATGTTTTGTTTGACTCAAGTGAGGTCTTGAGGTGGAAACTTAATAATACAACATGATGACCGTGGTGCCGCTGCGTCCCCCCAGGGGCCCCGACACACGTGGCTCCCCACCTCGAACACCATCCCGGGGCCGTGGAGGGGGATCTCCACGCTGAGGCTGTCCTCGTGGTCCTCCAGACGGAACCGCCCCATCCGGGCCAGCTCCGTGTCCAGCCGCCAGCCCCCCAGGTACAGCTCCCACTGGAGGTGGTCCGGGTCCCGGGCCCCGTAGTGCAGCCGCACCAGCAGGCTCCGCTCCAAGCAGCGGGCCTCCAGCCGCAGTCGGCCCCCCTCTGACCCCCACCCAGAGGGGGTGGGATAGGGAGAAGGCGGGTGGCGTTACCTCACTGTTCCTCAGTGTGTGGTGGCAGGGTATCTGGCCAACTGTCCTTGAGTTCGCTCCTACCCATTGTCGCAGACTAGCTAGCAAGCACGCAGATAATCGTTTATATATGCAGCTAGCAAGAAAGAAGCCTCTCTACATGTCCTCCGTGAAAAGTCACTCGAGAAAAATAAAAATGTATATAGTCCTGCCCCGACAAATTTAAGACCTTGAGTTACAGTATTTAAGACATTTGTAACGAATTTAAGACTTTTTAAGGCCTTCAATTTAGAAACATGAATTCAAGACTTTTTCAGACTTTTTAAGGATGCGCGGACACTCTCAATGGGTGGGTCATGTTTTAGTTTCATATGCTGTGTCTATCCAGAACAACATCAATGGGATGTGTTTGTTTACGGGGCTAGAGCTGAAATGACCATCTGATTCTGGACTCTAGTCCCAAACGTATGCGTCCTGTAGATTCACCAAGGCCGACGTGGCTGCTTCTACCCGGTTCACACGAACAGAGCCAGATCATTTCAGATATCCCCGTGGGTTGTGATGGCCACTTTAGAGAAAACCTCATACATTGAAGGCTGGCCACTATTTGAGGTTGGCAGTCGGCTTTACCCTTCTTCTAAATCTTAAAACACACTTTTTTTAAATTGTAACTTTGCGTTGTTTTCTTTGACTCATCTATTTTCTTTTATTATTTCATTTTATTTTATGACAAGGTTTCTATGTGGAGCACTTTGACTCTGCCTCACTTTGAGTCAATCTAAATAAAGTTGCCTTGCCTAAGAGGTTGAGTACTGCAGCCCCCCCAGTCCATCACGACTGACCACCACCGCTGGCCGTAGTGGCCTCAGGGTGGGCTCACATGTCATGTTGATGAGAGTGGGAATCAAGCGCTCACCGCCCGAGTCTGGAATGCTGCTCTCCAAGGTGGCGGGATAGGGGACTACCTCACCGCCGGGGGAAACCCGCAGGTCAAAGGTCAGCGGGAGGCTGCGTGTCCGGTGGCCGACCGCTCTAGGCTGGCATGGAAATCACACACACACACACACACACACACACACACACACACACACACACACACACACACACACACACACACACACACACACACACACACACACACACACACACACACACACGATTATTTTGAGCACACACACTTTATCATCCAATAAATGCTAATATGGATGACATAAATGATCTTGCTGAGAGATGTGTGCATTTATTGAGCATATGCACACCAAAAAACACGTGTGTGTGTGTGTGTGTGTGTGTGTGTGTGTGTGTGTGTGTGTGTGTGTGTGTGTGTGTGTGTGTGTGTGTGTGTGTGTGTGTGTGTGTGTGTGTGTGTGTGTGTGTGTGTGTGTGTGTGTGTGTGTGGTCTTGCCCCCCTCACCTCTTCGATCGCGGCGGCGTGCGAGAGCGGGACCCGTAGCTGGTAGGAGTGGCTCCCGTTGCTGTGGTCGACCCTGGACACCTCGTGGCCCCCGGTGGTTCGGCTCCAGAGCACCTTCACGCCGCCGCCTCCACCGCCGCCGCCGCCACGCACTGTGACCCGGTCGAGGGACACGTCCGACGGGAAGCTCCCCAGGGTGACGTCAAAGACCCCCTCAGACGCCACCGTGTCTGTGGAGAGAGAGAGGGCGAGAGACAGAGGGTGAGGGTGAGAGAGAGGGCGAGAGACAGAGGGTGATGGTGAGAGAGAGGGTGAGAGAGGGCGAGAGACAGAGAGCGAGGGTGAAAGAGAGAGACAGAGGGCGAGAGACAGAGGGTGAGAGAGAGAGAGAGAGGGTGAGAGACAGAGGGCGAGGGAGACAGAGAGAGGGTGAGAGACAGAGGGCGAGGGTGAGAGAGAGAGAGAGAGAGAGGGTGAGAGACAGAGGGCGAGGGTGAGAGAGAGAGGAGAGAGAGAGGGTGAGAGACAGAGGGCGAGGGAGAGAGAGAGAGGGTGAGAGACAGAGGGCGAGGGGGAGAGAGAGAGAGAGAGAGGGTGAGGAGGACAGAGGGGAGGGCGAGAGAGACGAGAGAGAGAGAGGGTGAGAGACAGAGGGCGAGGGGGAGAGAGAGAGAGAGAGAGGGTGAGAGACAGAGGGCGAGGGTGAGAGACAGAGGGCGAGGGGGGAGAGAGAGAGAGAGAGAGGGTGAGAGACAGAGGGCGAGGGGGGGAGAGCCGTCAGGTGGGCTCACTGTGGCTGAGCAGCGGGGCCCGCGGCGTGAAGGGGGCCCTCAGGAGCCGGAGGGATCGGTGCTGGGTGAGGGGCCACCGCTCGTCCCGCCACTGGCGCATGAAGAACAGCTGGAGCCCCGCCCGCTGACCGTAGCGGCCCCCCACCACCGCACTCTGCAACACACCACCAATACATCCCATAATACACGAGGCACCAGTGAAGGGACCGTCCATGGAACAAAAGAGGCTTCGATTAGGAAACAAAACAAGGAAGCAGACAACATGGGAGCTCTCCACCGTCTCCGTCACTCCTCATCGGGAGGGATTGCAATTTTATGTTTCCTCATTTTTCCCACGGAGGAAATGTAACACATACTATCCCCCCCCCCCGACCCAGCTGAGATTAATAACGTCCTCTGGACCGGATCACAAAGAGACGACCGTGCAAAGCCCGCGAGAGGTATAGCCATTGTGCTTACTGTTGAAGGTGACGTATTAAGACCTCCAGCTGTGAGGGTGATACGCCGTCACACGCCGTTTGGAAAATCGGCCTCTTGTGACATCACAAGTGGGCGTGTCCACCTAGATGTGTGTCTACCGGCCTACCCCGTGGACTGGAGCAAACGTTGCTCATCTGTCCGTCACACATCTAGGTGGACCCGCCCACTTGTGATGTCAGAAGAGGGAGATTTTCTAAACGGCTTGTAACGGCTAATCCCGCTCACATCTGGTGTTACAATGTGGGACCTTCAAGAGTGAGGACCCCCTGCTGGGTCTGCGCAGCCCCGGCCAGGACGTCCCTGCGCTCTCTGGGGGGTCTCTCCGTACCGTGATGTCCACCCCCGGGGAGGCGAGGGGGACCCGGAGCTCCAGCCGCCCGTCGGACAGACGGACGCGGTACCCCCGCTCCTGGGCCTCGGCCACGCTCACCATCAGGGGCCCCACCCCCAGCCTCGAGGGCCCCTCCTGGAGCCGGCCCCGGGTCAGCTGGGGGACGGCGTGGGGGTCCGACCACAGCAGGTCAGGACCGTCCACTACGGCCTGGTCTGAGAGACAGACAGACAGACAGACAGACAGACAGACAGTCAGACAGACAGACAGACGGACAGACGGACAGTCAGACACACAGTCAGACAGACAGTCAGACAGACACAAAGACACAAAGACACACAGTCAGACACACAGACAGACAGACACACAGTCACACAGACAGACAGACAGACAGTCAGTCAGACACACAGTCAGACACACAGTCAGACACAGTCAGACAGACACACAGACACAGACAGACAGACAGACAGACAGACAGACAGACAGACAGACAGACAGACAGACAGACAGACAGACAGACAGACAGACAGACAGACAGACAGACACAGTCAGACACACAGTCAGACACACAGTCAGACACACAGTCAGACACAGTCAGACAGACACACAGACACACAGTCAGACACACAGACAGACACACAGTCAGACAGTCAGACACACAGTCAGACAGACACACAGACACACAGACACACAGTCAGACACACAGTCAGACACACAGACAGGCAGACAGTCAGACACAGACAATTCTGAGCAGATCTTTGTTATGTTCTTTGGGGGGGTTGTGTTAAGCTTGTGTCTAGTTTTTCTAATTGCTGTACTGTGCTCGACGGTTTCAGATGAAAACAATATTGACATGTTTGTTAGTATTACTTGAACGCAAAAACGTCAACCGTTTTTAATCGTTTGCTGGGAAGTTTTTTATCGATTCACTTGTCTTACTTTTATCATTTATCATTTATCTATTTATTAATTATTATTAGGTCATTTCACATTTCTAAGTTCTGGGTGAACCTCACTCTTGTTGCAGGCGGCGGCGGTGCTGACGGTCATCGGGACGCCCTGGACAGAGAGCAGGACGGAGGCGCTCATCACCTCCACGTCCAGTCCCTGCGCCTAAAGGAACAAAACAACAAGGGTGAGACGTGACATGAAACACCAACACCCCAGGACCCTCCAAACCCCTCCCAGTAAACAATAATAAGTTCATAAATAATAACCTTTTTCTAGGATCACCATTTGGATTTATTGACACTTTGTTGTTCTTTTTTTTTTTTTACCACAACTTCTCTCCAACCAAGAGAAACGAAAGACAACAGCGACTGCCAATACCGTTTACATCCAACCGTTTAGCGTTGAACCCCTACTTTAAAGCGCCCCCCCCTTTTGCAGTGCACCTGGACGGTGTACGACCGAGGAGAGGAGTACGCCGCGCGGAGGAGCACCCGGGGCCCGGCGTGGGACACGAGGTAGCCCAGGTCGAGGGCCTCCCTCCGCGACAGGACGGGCTCTAGGCTGGCCTCCCCTTCGTCGTCCTCCCCCCGTTTGGACTGCCGGTGTATGCGGACCCCCGGCTCCGACACGGCATCGCCCTGCTCAGGAGAGTCCGGGGGACGGGTGTGTCAAGGGGAATCCTATCTCACACATGTTTACCGTTTTTCTTTTTTTACGGTAAAATAGCTACTTGGAGGGGGCTTGTGGCTCTTCTGTTGCCATGGTGACCCCAACTCAATACATTTACATTTGTTGTTATTTTATACTTTGCAAATATATATATATATACATATATATATATATATATATATATATATATATATTAGTATGTTTTGATATATACCAGTAAATACCTAGCTATAATCTATATATATATATATATAAGTATGGGTTTGAATGACCAGTAGCTCACCGGCTGGGCTTTGAAGGAAGCATGAAGCACGGGGATCTGGACAGACACCTGACCACACACACACACACACACACACACACACACACACACACACACACACTTAAAATCGCTGACAATATCAATTGAAAATGACAGTTCTCTAATCTCTACTGTCATTTCAATAATTACACACAATGGTACCCTTATTAACATCCCATTAACATTAACAGAAAAAGTGTTTTGTAGTGTGGTGCCTTATTCAAGGGGAAGGCTTACATTGTAAATAACCCTATTTGTTTTTAAACTGGCAAACTCATTGTCTCTTCAAAAATGTTTTGCTGTTGTACAGTTGGTTTAGCCAAGCAACAATCTGTCCCTGTAGCAATCACCCACCATCTTCTTTAAAGCCATCCAATAATAAGAGGTAACTCGAGACAAGAGGGCTGTGTATTCACCTCCATGTAGTTCTCCTCACACACTATCTCCCTGGCGCCCCACGGCCACTGGAGGGCGCAGTAGAGGCGGAATGGAAAAGCTGTGGCAGTCCCGTTGGCCCAGCGATTCCAAAACCACATATGCAAACTGTACTCCGTGTCATTCTGCAACAGAGAAAACCATTAATATGTAGAGGGGAGGGGGGGGGGGGGGGGACACGTATGTAAAAGGGATGATGCCAAAATTCCATCAAATTGATAACATGTGAACGGTCAACCTGACTTAGGACGTTACAGGCAAGAAAGGATGCCCGGAACACCAGGTCGCCACGGAGGTTCAGGAAGGCCGTGTAGCCGCATTTGGCCGCCTCTCGGTCGGATGGGATGTGGACTCCACTCCGGTCTGGTTAATGTAATGCACGTTAACGGAAAGGTAATGCACCGTTTAATAACTAATCAAACAAATCTAACACGATCAAAACAATAAACATCATTCGTTTTATGAATTTAATGATTTGTTAAACATCAGTGTTACCTTCAAAATTGAAACTGAACTTCTCAGCGAGGAAGGTTGACTTTATTGTAACCCAGAAGTGACGTTCGTGGCAATGCGTCCAAAAGTCCCCTAATCATTCGAGAAACAATTTTGAGAAAAATGTGCGTAAAGCCCTTCACAGTATAGTCTGATCTAAACGAAATGAGAGTGGAGAATGAGCTAGTTACCTGCCAGGACCAATGTCTCCAAGCACACTGCGAGGAGGAGCAAGGGGTAACATTTCCAAGTCATCCTACATTAAAGACACGGAGCAGCAGGAGAACCTACGGAGGATCTCGAAATAAATGTGTAATTTTATACAAAAACAGACAAAAATAAATACATATTTAATCGACACCTATGTTTTTACGACGTTGCCTGTAGGATTTGTTGACATGGATAGGCCTATCTTGTGTTATTTACTCGCCAGATGCATTCATGACTTGAAATCCGCACCTGATTGGAGTTCTTTATAGGGGGCATGCTCGCAGTAGACCAATAAGAGCCCGATACACTTTGGATCGTAATTAAAGTAACAATTGAAATGTGCGTCCTATGGAAGCATTCAATTCGTATTAATAAGTAGGCCAGTTTTACAATCAAAATCTTTTATTGGTCATTATAACTTTCACGTTACTTGCTTCCCTTCTTTCCTCGCTTATGGCAAAAAAGTGACTGTCAAATGTTTGAATTTTAAAAGCTGCTGAATTTTGAATCTGTAAATATAAACACCTTTGAATTCATAACATTAAAATATTGCACTTTGAAGACAAGGACAGCCGCACTTGTCTGTTTTGAATTAACCTTTTTTTAAAATTCCAATATAACAAGTTGAAACGTTTGAAAATCCAACTTTGACCTTGTGTATCTGACTCAGAGAATATTTGAAATCGTGTTTGTGAAATGATACCTACAACTTGAAATTAGAAATTTAAATTTCAAACAGGCTTGTTTTCCAAGTATACGATTTTAAATGTTATGAACTCAAAGGTGATTACATATCCATACAAATTCCAACATAATGGCAGTGATTTGCGCCCCCCCCCCCCCCCCCCTCCTTCCTGCCCGGTGGGCTGGGGGGCCACAGTGGGGGGCCCGTCCCAATGACATTATCTTCTGCGTGGTAAATGTTACCAAGTCACTAGAGGTTCATCGGGATTCAGATGAGTAATAGAGGATCCAATCTGCCAAATATGAAAATGGCACCGATAATAATGTTTAAAAACATAATTAATGGTAGGAGACGGCTATGGTAAAGGTAATTTGAAAGTTACGAATTACCTATAACAATATGTGTTGTTTTATGTTGCAAACACACACAAAGACACCCACAGACAGACAGACACACACACACACACACACACACACACACACACACACACACACACACACACACACACACACACACACACACACACACACACACACACACACACACACACACACATAAAGACGTTTGTCATATCTACCTTAGGTTTTGCTTTGGGAAATGTGTAACCTTTTTTAATACCTTAAACACTTCCTTTGTCTTTATTTATTTTCAGCCGACAGATGTGGGAGTCATTTGTTGAACTGACCTTTTTTGAGCCCGGTACCTTTCACTGACACTCCCCCACTGTTGGAATGGAGCACTTGGTCCTGGTTTCTGGGGGCCAACTGTTTGGCGGGGGTCCTACACACGAACACACGCACGTGCACACTGAAATACACATTCAAACACACACACACACACACACCCACACATACACACACACACAAACATGCCCACACACGCAAACAAACATAAATACACACACACACACACACACACACACACACACACACACACACACACACACACACACACACACACACACACACACACACACACACACACACACACACACACACCTCCTCATTAACATTTGAGTCACTTTGTGTCATTAGCAACGGCGCACAGCGTGTGAACATCACACTGTTTCCTTGACACGTATACAAAACTGCTAAAGATCGCTAATCACGACTGACACACCGAACGGCGCACAGCGTGTGAACATCACACTGTTTCCTTGACACGTATACAAAACTGCTAAAGATCGCTAATCACGACTGACACACCGAAAGGGTATATTATTAGAATCAAGTGTCATCTCGTTAAACAAAATAACTAAAGAAAACACAAACTTAACAAATGAATCAACCAGTATACGCATCAGACACAATCACCATTAACAGTTATTGTTCTTTCACTGTTTCAATGTTATTATATGGGGGCACGCTGGTCTTAATTATAAGACAGCAGGGGGTGGGTGAGGTTGGGGTGGGCCCAACGTAAGATCGGGGACAAGGTGCTGACCTTCTCCCCCCCCCACCCCTCCCACACACACACGCACGCACACACATCTTTTCCCCTTCTCCGAGTCATTCCTCTCTCCACCAATCACGTCGTCCGCTGGGTCGGGGGATGACGGGGGATAGGGTCGGGGGGGGGGGGGGGGAGGCCTTGAAGTATAGGGTCGCTACTCAATTCATCGTTTTGTGGTCAAATCTCTCGCTGGTGACCGAGACTGCGACGGAGAAACCTTGTTGGACGGACAGAGTGGGGAGGGAAATCTACAGACGCGCCACATTTTTCCCTTTCTTCGGTTTGAGCTCTCAGCCCTTTTGATTTGAACAAGGAGTTTAAAAAACTAAAATGACCTTGACCCAACTGTGCTACGTGTGCCTCGCGGTGCTGCTTGGATCCCTCGCGCTTTCCCGAGTGGACGGCGCTCCCCAGTCGGAGCGACTCGGAGAATACCTGGAGACGGACGAGGTGAGTTCGGATGAATTCGATCAATAATTGCATTTTTTCTATACTTTTCAATATTTAATAGTGTGTTTAATTGTGTAGAAAAAATTTGAGTTATTTTTATTATAGCACGCAGGTGTTTTTGCTTTACTTGCTGTGGGTCAGGAAAATAGATTCTCTTAATTTTTCTGAAGTCTGTTGAATGGATTGGTTTTATTAATTTTTTTCACATTAATCAAGCGATATGTGTTTCTGTTGGGTCCAATTGTTTTGTTAATGTACATTTGCACTATACCAGAATCTATAGCCTAGGCCAACTCACTCAATCTGAACCATATTTACCAGCCATTTCGTTTTAACATCGTTTTATCTTCTTTAAAAGGACCTTGCTCGAATGCTCTTGCTGGACTATCTGGCTGAAAAGGCCCCTGCCCGCACCAACGAGGTACTACCCGAGGAGGAGGTGTCGGGGATCAGGGCAGTGATGCGGCGCCACCTGGCCCTTTCCCAAAGAGAGCGCAAGGCAGGCTGCCGGAACTTCTTTTGGAAGACGTTTACATCGTGTTAGTGCTTTCAGACATATTACACAGAATTTATTCTTGTGGCGTCTTTTTAATACATATTTAATTTACCATTACTAAAGTCTGTTATTCCTTGTTTTTCCAAGCAATGTTACTGTTTATTTTGAGATGGAAATTATTCTTAATTTATTATTTTAATTGACTAGACCAGTTTCACAAGATGTAAAGAAGAAGGATGCCGAGCCAGACCTCATTACCACTGGACACAGCTGTATTGGGTGGAGCAAAAAGATGCACTGTGTAAAAATGATTAAAACTGAACATAAAGTATATAAACTAAAATTAAAACAAAAACAAATTTTTAATAGGGTATTCTTTTTTTTTTAATGAAGTACAATCTGCATGGGAGAAGCCACATCATCATATTGCTCTCATTTCATCAAACGGTTCCTATCGCGGCTTTTGTCGAACGTACAACCCCGTGCTTCGGTAGGCTACAGAACAGAAGCCTTCAGGTGGGTGGTGTCACGGGGGTTTCGTTCATGTCGCGGCCCGACTTCAGCAAAGCAGGATTCGCATTGGCAGCGCAAACATAAACATCGACAAACCCGGCAGGTCGCGTTGATTTACTGACGTTGGCGTGTCTCGTGTGTCAACTCATCTCATCATGGCACTTTGACCTCGGATAAGAAAATAACCTCAATGAGTTTTGACAATGTAGCCTATTGTAAAAAAAAAAAAAAAAGAAGAAAAAAAGACAAGCGAGAAAATGTAACAATGTGAATGAAGGGTAACGCATCAGAAAAACAAGGATGGCACAGAGCCAGAAGTCATTGAGGTAAGCTTTTGGAAAAGATTAGCCCTTGATGGCAGATAAACACACAAAATAAAAATAAGTGTCGGACGGAAAGACCGGGTAAACAGGAAAAAGCCAAACTAAATAAATACTGCAACACAAAAAACGAGCCAGAGGTCCTGGCTTGTTTACATGACCCTCAAAAGAAGTTGTCTGACAACCCTGTTTTTCTTCTGCTTTTGGCAGTTGATTGAATTTGAACTTCATTGCACCTTCATATTCACGGTAACAGTCAAGTATAAAACAGTTTTGTTTTTTTTTAAGTAACAACGGGAAAAAAATAATAATTGATTTCCAGACATCTAGAAATGTGGATTTGGCAGGAGGTCCCAAATGAAAGGCGCGCCTTGTTCTGTGTTGTACTAGCATACTAGCATCGGTTAGCGTTGAAACCAAACAATTATGTACAGTCACAGTTCACGTTGTATTTGATACTTTCTACGAGTTGGCTTTGGGGTCGTTCAACGCTCATAAGTACTTTTCATTTTTGAATACATTAATTCCATTATTTTCATATTTCAAAGTAGTTCCCCTAAAATCCAAATGGTCAAACATTTATAGTGAACACAGTGGAACCACACGTGTTGAACATCATATGATAAACCATTATTCATATGCTATGACCTATGTCCTATGGAGGGTACAGGTGGAGACCAGGAGCCATCTTAAGAATAACCAAAAGGCAAACATCATACAAAGTAACCCCGTCACCTTCTTTGGTGAAACACCGTGGCATTCTGATTGGCCAAAGTCGGTGTCGCTGGACCCTCCTTAGAACCAATCCCAGTAACAAGCAAATGCAGTAGCCAATAGCTGTGCACGCGGTGATCTGACGTTGTAAGTGGCTCCTGTGTTGGGAGCCCTAGCTGCCTGCAGGAGAGGGTTTCTGAAGGGGACACTTAACCAAAGGGAATAAACGAGAAATAAAAATAAAATAACAACAAAACTATAGGACGGTATTTTTTTAGTAAGGGACCCCGAGTCCGGCGGAAGCAAACAACAGAGTGTGATTCACATGACAAGTCACAAGCGTGACCGTTGTGAACAGGAAACAACATTAGCGATTCTGTACCACTAGGGGGCACCAAAGAACCGAAGCCTCAAGTGTGGCCTCAGAAAAACGAGGTACAGAAGGAGTACCATATATTTTTGTTATCTTTACTACCCCCGACTCGTTCAACCAGATCAGATTCTGCCATTATTTTGAAACTGCTCGAGAGTTGATTGGCCAGTGGAACCAACCGACGGCTCTCCGCGGCGTGCTAGCAGTCGGTGGATATTTTGGCGGAGAGGTCCTGGATGCGGCGGGCACTGCAGCTCTTGCACAGGATGTGACCGTCCAGCGGGTAGCACCCCCGGCCCTCCTCCTCGGAAGACAGCAGCAGGCCGCACTCCTGGATGGACACACGGACAGGGACACAGACGGACACACACACACACACACACACACACACACACACACACACACACAGTTAACTCCTTCCCCCTCATGAATCCATTACAGTCACCCTTATCTTACCACCAGGTTAATATTGATTAAAGTCAGGAAGAAGACCTAAATCTAACAATCCGCCCTATAGTGCACTCTAGTCCAACCATATGTATTTGAGGATGGATGGATCAGCCAAACCAGTGGGTACAGTCCACTGGCTGGGCTGTGCGGTTGACCTATCCATCCGTTTTCTCATCCACATCAATCCTGGTAGTGGAACAGTGACCCTATGATTAAAGCACTGTGTTCAACCGTGTTGAAGTGACAACGTGGTCCTTCACAACGCCCTCATCAGTTAAAGCCGAGTGTGAGACTCACAAATCATGACCTATAAACAATTATGTTTAACATAGACGCATGTGAAATAATGGAAGGCTATCAGGTCTTGGCCTTAAAAGGTGAAACATTATACGACCAGGTGGGAATGTGATTAGGCATTTTCAAAAACGTCTTGTAGCGGCTATTGACACTCACACCTGGTGGTATGATATGTCACCTTCAATGACAAACGCTTGCATGCGTGCCTCTCACCTCACAGACGTAACAGTTGACGTGGAAGCTGCGGTCCAGAGCTACGATGCGTACCGTCTCCTCCTGGCCCGGCTCGGGCATGATGGCCTGGCCACACACTGAGCAGCGCGGGGCAAACTTCCTGCTCCCACACACCACACACAACCACACACACACACCACACACCACACACACACACACCACACAACACACACACACACACACACCACACACACACACACCACACACAACAACACACACCCGATTGATTAAGCTAAGTGTCTTCAGTGGTTCCGTGGTGTTTGATGTGCAGGGTCTCCGAAAATAAAGAAGAACAATCATAATATGATACAATATCGTTTTAGCTTGGATTAGAGCGGTGTGGGGGGTATTTCACACTTCTCCTCGAGCAAAGTATTTAATTTTTTTGTATTTATTAGGATTTTCAGGATATCTCCTGCAGGCTAGGTTAGAAGCAGGGTTCTAGGTGTTTCCGTCTGTTGTGGTGACTGTCTAAGGGACATATTATATTATGTCACTGAAGTGATGCACGTAGGCAGCTCCCATTTACAATACAGTGGGACATTGGGTCACCCAGCAAATAAAAGAAAGAAAAAGTGTCAAATAGTGTGACGAATGACAGTTTGCAGATGAGGGGGGATTAAATAAATCCCCTCCTGCTGAGAGACTTCCACCAATCAGCCCTGCAAGCCCTATCCCCAAGTCTCCTGAACCTTTTCAAAGTCTGTGAGGACGTATTTGGTGGTCAAATAATGTCCCCAGAACTTCACTTAGACTCATACACCCACACTAACTTAGACTCATACTAACTTAAGACTAATACACCCACACTAACACGAAAACTAACGGTGGGGTTAGTTTTAGTGTTAATGTGGGTGTATGAGTCTAAGTTAAGTTCTGGGGACATCATTTTACCACCAAATACGTCCTCACAGACGTATTTGGTGTTAATGTGGGTGTACGATGTGGGTGTGCGAGGGTGCACCTGTGGAAGTCCTCGATGCAGTGGATCTGGGAGGTGGCGTCCACGGTGAAGGGCACCCCATCACAGCACGTTGCACCACCACGCGGTGAGCAGCGAGGTGGTGGCTGGCCCATGGCCCCAGGATGCGGTCCAGATGGGCTTGAGCCACTTGGAGCATCCGCTCAGCGTGCTCAGTGTACCGACACGAGGAGAGAGAGAGAGAGAGAGACAACACGGGTGACTGGTTTGCTACCCACTAAAACCCTGACGCGACTCGCTCACCACTTTAGACAAGGGTGACGAACCAGGGACATTTCGTCGCACATGCGACACATGGCCATCATCACGGAAATGTGCCACTCGATGAAGCTGAATAACTTTTGGTATCTGCAGCTTTCAGCAAGTCAAATTTAAGATTTTTAGACCTTTTTAATAATACGCACTTGAATGAAATTTAGCCTAAAACACGCGATGGTGGGGTTGGCGACAGACGCAAGCCACTTCGGAAGCGACGTCTTCCAGCACTTTACCCTTGAATTTGTCGCAGACTAGCTACACAACACGCAGATAATTGTTATATATGCGCTACCAAGAAAGAACCTCGACAATGCCTCCGTGAAAAGTCCGTCGTAAAAATAAAAAATATATAAGTCCTGTCGCCGACAAATTTAAAGCCTTGAGTTAGTATTTAAAGACCAGCAGCATATACATTGTGACAAATTATAAGACTTTTAAGGCCTTAATTTAGAAACATGATATTAAGATCTTTAAGGATGTGCGGACACCCTGGTTTACACATTCGATTAGATTAGGAATGAGGACTTTTTATTTTCCAATTGCATTATCGTTATTGTCTTATCGTTGTGTACGTGACATCAATTGTATTCATCACATTCACATCATAGCATTTTCTTTGTGAGCGTTGCAAAAAAACGCAACCAAATACACAAGACAACAAAGCAAGGAGCCGAACTAAGTCGGCCTGTGGCCCGCGCCTCAAACTCACGATGTAGCAGCTCTCAGTAAGCTCTTCTTGTCCAGGGCGTAGAAGGTTTCCCCGCAGGCGGGCATGGCAGTTGATGAGGTGAAGCACTCCACTGGACACCTGCTCCATGGCGATGCAGCCCGCTGGCCGTCGCCAGCACGTTTCCCCGCATCGGGCGCAGCGGCCTGGGGGAACCCAGACGCACGCACACGTTCACGCTTTGGAGACAAACGGTGCAGGAGAACGCGTGCAATCAGCAGGCGGTGCTGTTATTATGGTTAGTGTCGCCGTTGTTGTTATAGACACCCATGGACTCGAGGTGGAACATTCCCGATGCACCGCTGTCCTGAACGTGTCATCACTAGTATGCTCATTAGAGCATTATGTGTGACTTAGTAAAAGAGTCTGCTAAATGCCCTTAATATAACATATTAAGTGGAAAATTGCAAACAATAAAAGGTTGTGGTCATAAGTGTGAAAAAGGGTTGTAGAATTGATTACGAAAAAAGTTTGTTCACTCAAATATTTTTCTCCCTTGCCTAACCACACCACAAAGTGATGCTGCTTTTATGACTAAAAGAAAATAAAGCACCATTAACGTGTCCATTGAAAGAACAAAGGCCGTACCAAAAGTATCCTCGACAGGGGTGGTTCATGTCGACACCAGCTCTGTCGCGCGGTCAGCTCCTCTTCAGGTCTGGTGTGGACGCCCCTGGAGGACACATGGGGAGACGGTAAGGACGGCTAGACACCCCCGTAGATAAGAGACACACAGGAGAGACAGCCACACAGGCAGATAGACACACAGGCAGAGAGACACACAGGGCAGAGAGACACGCAGGCAGAGAGACACAGGCAGAGAGCCACACAGGCAGAGAGACACACAGGGAGAGAGACACACAGGTAGATAGACACCCAGGGCAGAGACACGACAGGCAGATAGACCACCAGGGCAAGGAGACACACAGGGCAGATAGACACACAGGCAGAGAGGACACACAGGGCAGGAGAAGACACACAGGCAGAGAGACACACAGGGCAGAGAGACACACAAGGCAGAGAGACACCACAGGGCAGAGACACACAGGGCAGATAGACACAACAGGGGCAGATAGACACACAGGCAGATAGACACACACAGGGCAGAGACACACAGGGCAGAGAGACACACAGGGCAGATAGACACACAGGGCAGATAGACACACAGGGCAGATAGACACACAGGGCAGAGACACACAGGGCAGAGAGACACACAGGGCAGATAGACACACAGGGCAGATAGACACACAGGGCAGATAGACACACAGGGCAGAGACACACAGGGCAGAGACACACAGGGCAGATAGACACACAGGGCAGATAGACACACAGGGCAGAGACACACAGGGCAGATAGACACAACAGGGCAGAGAGACACACAGGCAGTAGACACACAGGGCAAGAGAGACACAGGGCAGATAGACACACCGGCAGATGAGACACACAGGCAGAGACACACAGGGCAGAGAGACACACAGGCAGAGAGACACAGGCAGAGGAGACACACAGGCAGAGAGACACACGGGTATGCTCAAACACATTGGTGAGGTTGAAGACCAACTGGCCGGTCTTCATCAATGTGTGGGGAAGTAGTAGCAATTAATTCTCAATATCATTTTAAAAAGATTTGAAACAAAGCTGAGTGGCCTGGAACTCGGTTTTTGTAACGCAGCGTGCAACCGCAGACAAAAGAGGACTTTGGTGCCTGATACAACGGTATCAAACCAAAAATGAGCGTTCAGCCCTTCCTCCAAACTTCTTAAACCAATCACTGCCTTGTCCTCGACTCCCCCATATATCCCATGACCCGTACATCTGACCAACACATGCTTCAGCATTGTCTCGCTACAACCACCACGTTGCGCCTCCAGCACTGAATCTCAACCCGTAGCAAAAAAAAACCACCTGCGTTGCACCGTGAATTAAATCAGGCCCTCAAGGCCCTCAACCCCCTCCCCCCTCTGCTGCTGTGGCTCGCCCTCTCACCTTGTAGGTCTGTAGCCGGCCCCTGCCGCCCTCGGCCCCTCTGGGCCCTCTGCTGCCCCCCTGGTGCCCCGGCTCGCCCGGGGTGGTGCTGCCTTCCTGGCCCTGGGGGCCCCCGGCGGCGCCACGGCCCCCAGCGGGGCCCCCCGGGGGCCGGGGCCCGTGCTTGGCTGTGCTGCGCGGGCGGCGGCGCGGGTGTGCGCTGCTCCGCTTGCCGCCCCGTCGCTGGAGTAGGGTGCGGGCTGCCGCCGGTCCTCACCTGCACGCTGAACAGCTGGCCCGGGTGGCGCGTGGAGGCGTGGAGTTGGACGCCGGACCGCTGGGGGTAGGCTTGGGGCCGCGCAGCCGCGGAGGAGAGAGAGGAGAGGTGTAGTGTTCTGCTGGTGGTGGCTGCTGCTGCTGCTGCTGCAGGTGAGGGTGGTGGCCGTGCTGGTGGGGTGTGGCCTTGTGTTGGTGTGCCCGGGTGCCTGTGTGCTGTGGGTACTGGGCTCGGCGGTCCTAGTAGGCCGGGCTGGTGGTGGTATTGGTTCTGGGAGGTTGGGGGGTACCCACAGGGCGGGCTCGGCAGCGGGGCCGGGCACGCTCTTGGGGAGGGGCTGTAGCGTCGCCTGGGGGTGGGGCTGTAGGGCAGTTGTCGTTAGAGCTGCAACGGGGAGAGAGACAGACAGGGTCAGCCTGGGGGTCTTACCGTCTGCGAGTCCCCTCGACCCCCCCTCCTGTCGCGCGCCCAACCGTGTGTTGGGGTCCTGCTGGTGGCTGTCCAGTCGGCCAGCATGCTGGTTAGGGAGTCGATGTCGGCGTCGATGTTGGAAGTGGTGGCCCATGGCGTTGTCATGGTACGCTGCTGAAGGAACGACCAGGGAGAACACCGTTGAGTTTGGTTTCCCTCAGCCTACTTCGGGAGAGAGGGGGGAGAGACTCCCGCGGCAGTTTATGTCCACATATAAGAACCCGCCTCCCGCAACACGATTGGTCGAAAAACACATATAACTCAAGACTTGAGATATAACCCGTAGTTGGTTTGTGGAATATATTTCCCATGACAACGGCTGAATCTTTCATTATTGCGCAGCCCTACACCCTTGCCCGTAGCCATCCAGTGTGGGCTCCAGCTGCGGTTTTCTTCTGGGCCGTGGGGGGGAGCAGGATGGTAGTAGTGGTCTACGATGAAATGATGAAGAGCAGCTCCCTGGTGTTGGAGTGGGCATTACACACAAGTCCATTTTTTTTTCGTTTTTGGGGTTCTTTTAAATATCAAAATCTATTCCAATAGGATTAATGAATTAAAGGAGGATGGGATTGTTTTTTAAGTAACACCCACCCGAGCAACACCTCACCACACCGGGGGTCATCTCATCAGACCACTTCATCATAATAACACTTCTCATCGCAACCCGTCATCATCCTCATCGCGCTGATTGATTGAGGCTGACCGTCGGTCCGCCTGGTCGGGTCGCCATGTATTGGTGGCTACTCCACCACACACTCCTCTCTCCTCCTCCTCGTTCCCACGTCCGTTCTGCTCGTAGAGGTTGTATTGGGCGCGCGTGCCGGGGCCTTCTTGTGGGGAGCGGTAATGTCGCCCCGTCGACGTGACAGGGGCCGGTCTGCTCGCGGGGTCAGGGTCTGGCGGGACCGGTGTGGCCGGACATGTCACGACTTCTGAGAGCCCGACACGACAGGGGGAGACTGAAGGGGGGGTTCTGTGGAGATGTTTGCAGACAGACATCGTCAGGTTGCCGTATGCAGAGTCACAGAGCGTGAATGCGAGGACTTCATAGAATTTATAATTGAATGGGAACTAGGAATAGATCCTAATGAGACCATGTGTATGGTTTTATTAATACTCATATACAGAATATACTGATTTTTTTCGCCGTCTTGACTGAAGGAAGCCTTCCTGTAATGGTGTGATGGGCTAAAACCATTCAGGTCATGTAAATTCAAATCACTGGTACCGTTTGTGCACGGTATAATATGATGGTTCATGGGATTATTATCGTGATGCTCATGCGTCACAAGATCGAAAGCATTTGTTTAAAAGCAAAACGAAGTGG
>OLKM01001460.1:0-40000 GCA_900291075.1 Melanogrammus aeglefinus
AACATAAAGCAAATCAGGGATCAGGCACTAAAAAAGTCATCTCATCTCATCTCATCTTCAACCGCTTATCCGGGGTCGGGTCGCGGGGGCAGCAGCTCAAGCAGGGGGCCCCAGACTTCCCTTTCCCGAGCCACATTGACCAGCTCTGACGGGGGGATCCCGAGGCGTTCCCAGGCCAGTGTTGAGATATAATCTCTCCACCTAGTCCTGGGTCTTCCCCGAGGTCTCCTCCCCACTGGTCGTTGCCTGTAGGAACAGCACCCTCCAAGGGAGGCGCCCAGCTGGGCATCCTTACGCAGATGCCCGAACCACTCAACTTGACTCCTTTCTAAGCACAGGAGCAGCGGCTCCTAAATCTAGCTCCTTCGCGATCGACTGAACTTCTCACCCCTATGCCCTAAGGGAGGAAGCCAGCCACCCTCCTGAGAAACTCAATCTCGGCTGCTTGTTACCCGTGATCTTGTCCTGTCGGTCATCACCCATGACCTCAATGACCATAGGTGAGGATAGGAACGAATTGACCGACTAGAGTGCGACGAGCTTTGCCTTGCGGCTCAGCTCTCTTTTCGTCACACACGGTGCGGTGAAGCGAGACCAATACGCTCCCTGCTGCTTTCCGATTCTCCGGCCAATCTCACGCTCCATCGTCCCCTCACTGCCAGCGAAACAGAGGGGAGACCCCCAGGTACTTGAACTCCTTCATTGGGCTAAGGACTCATTTCCTACCCGGAGTAGGCAAACCACCGGTTTCCTGCTAAGAGTCATGGCCTCAGATTTAGAGGTGCTGATCCTCATCCCAGCCGCTTCACACTCGGGCCGCCATCCGATCCACGTGAGTGCTGAAGGTCACAGGCCGATGGATGCCCATCAGGACCACATCATCTGCAAAAAGCAGTGACGAGATCCTCAGACCACCGAACTGCAACCCCTCCCCCACCACGACTCGCGGCCTCGATATTCCTGTCCATGAATATCACAAAACAGGATTGGTGACAAGGCTGCAGCCCTGGCGAAGGCCAACACCCACGGAACGAGACTGACTGGCTGCCGAGAACCCGGACACAGCTCTCGCTTTGGGAGTACAAGGATTGGATGCCCTGAGGAGAGACCCCCCCACCCCATACCCCCGCAGCACCTCCCACAGTTTCTCCCGGGGGACCCGGTCATATGCCCTTCTCCAAGATCCCACAAAACACATGTAGACCGGATGGGGCATACTCCCAGGCCCCCTCCAGGATCCTTGCGAGAGTGAAAGAGCTGGTCCGTAGTTCCACGTCCATGGGCGAAAACCGCAATTGTTCCTCTTCAATCTGGAGGTTCGACGATATGGCCGAACGCCCTCCTTTCCAGCACCTTGGAGTAGACTTTAACAAGGGAGGCTGAGAAGTGTGATACCCGGTAATTGGAGCACACTCTCTGGTCCCCTTTTTGAACAGGGGGACCACCACCCCAGTTTGCCACTCCTTTGGCACTGTACCCGACTCCCATGCAATGTTGAATAGGCGTGTCAACCAGACCGCCCTCAACACCCAGAGCTTTTAGCATTTCGGCTGGATCTCATCAATCCCTGGGGCTTTGCCACTGCGGAGTTGTTTAACTACCTCAGTGACCTCCACCAGGGAAATTGACGATGAACCACCATCAACCTCGAGCTCTGCCTCCATCATAGAGGGCATGTTAGTCGGATTCAGGAGTTCCTCAAAGTGTTCCTTCCACCGTCCGACTACCTCCTCAGTTGAGGTCAACAGAGTCCAATCCTTACTGTACACAGCTTGGATGGTTCCCCGTTTCCCCCCTGCCTAGGTGCCGGATGGTCTTCCAGAAACACTTTGGTGCCGAACCGAAAGTCCTTCTCCATGGCCTCTTCCGAACTTTCCCACACCCCGCTGCTTAGCCTCCGACACGGCAGCGGCTTGCAGCCCTTCGATGCCTTGTCGGTACCCTGCAACTGCGTCAGGAGTCCTCCGGGATAACATATCCCGAAAGGCCTCCTTCTCAGTCGGACGGCTTCCCTGACCACCGGTGTCCACCACGGTGTCCGAGGGGTTACCGCCCCTTGAGGAACCTAAGACCCTGAGGCCACAACTCACCCGCCGCAGCTTCACACCAATGGAAAGCTTTGAACACGCCCACCCCGGCTCAATGCCCCCAACCTCCACAGGAAATGCTAGAAAAAGCTCCGCCGAGGTGTGAGTGAAAGATCCTAGGACAGGGCGCCTCCTCCAGAGTTCCCAATTCCACCCGCACTACTCGTTTGGGCTTTACCAGGTCTTGTCCAAGATCTTCCCCCAATTCCCTGATCCAACTCACCACCAGATGGTGGTCGGTTGACAGTTCAGCCCCCTCTCTTCACCCGAGTGTCCAAAACATGCCGCCTCAGATCAGATGACACGATTACAAAATCGATCAATCGATCTCGGCCTTAGGGTACTTCTGGTACCATGTACACTTATGAGCACCCTTTATGTTCGAAACATGTGGTTGTTTATGGCCAATCCATGACTAGCACAGAAGTCCAGTAACAAACGACCACTCGGGTTTAGATCAGGGAGGCCGTTCCTCCCCACCACGCCTCTCCAGGTGTCTCCATCGTTGCCCACATGGGCGTTGAAGTCTCCCAGTAGAACTACGGAGTCCCCTACTGGAGCCCCATACAGGACTCCATTCAGGGTCTCCAAGAAGGCCGAGTACTCTGAACTGCTGTTCGGTGCATACGCACAAACAACAGTCAGAGTTTTCCCCCCCACCACCCTTAGGCGTAGGGAGGCGACCCTCTCGTCTACCGGGGTAAACTCCAACACTGCGGCGCTCAGCCGGGGATTTATGAGTATCCCCACACCCGCCCGGCGCCTCATGCCTCTGGCAACTCCAGAGAAGAATAGAGTCCAACCCCTATCCAGGAGTACAGTACCAGAGCTGAGACTGTGCGTAGAGGTAAGCCCCACCAGATCTAACTGGTAGCGCTCCACCTCCCTCACAAGCCTCCGGTTCCTTTCCCCACAGTGAGGTGACGTTCCACGTCCCCAGAGCCAGCTTCTGCCGCTCAGGTTCTGGTCCGGTCGGCCCCTGCCTTCAGGTCCGTCGGGACCCCTGCTCACCGCCACCCATGTGGTCCAACCATTGTGGCAGCGCACCCGACCCCAGTGGGTCCTCCTGCAGGTGGTGGGCCCACAGGACGAAGAGGGGGGGGGGTGCCACGTAGCTTTTTCGGGCTGTGCCCGACCGGGCTCCGTGGCAAACCCGGCCACCAGGCGCTCGCCAACGGGCCCTCCGTCTGGGGCTGGCTCCAGACGGGGGCCCCGGGCTTCCTCCGGGCAGGGTCTCTCCTCCTCTTTCTCGTTTTTTCATGGAGTCTTGGTGAACCAGGGATGTATCAGGGATCAGGGATCAGGCACTAAAAAAGTCATAACAAATGCAACAGAAACAGCAGCAACAAAGAACTCTGTTAAGACAAAGAAGCAGATCCAGAATAACGAAGGGATCAGAGGGAGGAAAAGGAAACGATAAGAATAGTAAGTAGATATATCTCACACACAAAGGCACTCACACTCACGTATGCCCGTATGCACGCAGGCAAACAAACACACCCACGCAGGCAAACACACTCACACACACGCACACGGACACACACACACACACACACACACACACACACCACACACCCACACACACACACACATACCGCAGTGCACGCAAACACACACACACACACACACACACACACACACACACACACACACACACACACACACACACACACACACACACACACACACACACACACACACACACACACACACACACACACACACAAACAAACACACAAACTTGTGTGTTTGAGATGAACTGCCAGGCAGCACCAGTCATTGGTATTGAAGCTGCCTGATATGCTGACAGGAGCAACCGCATCATTTAAAATAGTGATAGTGAGGAGGATAGGAGAAATAGAAGGATGTCGAGAATAACACACAGCATTCCCCTGCATGGAATGCACACATTAGTCTCCCCTCTGAACCTTCCATCCAAAGGATCTAGCACACAGACACAGACCGTACTATCGGGCTTCTTGTTGTTGAATTAATCTACGTCAGGAAGGACAGATATGAGGAAACACAAATGCAGACTACTGCAATGTTTAAAGGAAATTGGAAAGATGACAGCCAGCCAAGGCGAGGCGGAGGTGACACTGCGAGTTGTCATGGAGCAGGCTTCACATCTGAGCACCGTTGTAGTTCTCCTCCACAATCATCCCCTTTTACCCGCTTTCTCTGCATTCATCACCTCGCTCTCTCTCTCTCTATCGGTCCCTAGTTGTCTCTCTCACTGTTTCGCTCTCTTTCTGTCTGTTCCTAGGTTTCTCTCTGTCTCTGTCTCTGTCTCTGTCTCTGTCTCTCTCTCTCTCTCTCTCTCTCTCTCTCTCTCTCTCTCTCTCTCTCTCTCTCTCTCTCTCTCTCTCTCTCTCTCTCTCTCTCTCTCTCTCTCTCTCTCTCTCTCTCTCTCTCTCTCTCTCACTCTCTCTAAAACAGAGGGAAAGAGAGGAAATAGACATGGGGATCCCTCTTCTCTCAACCTGTTCTCATAGCACATAATGACCACTGTTTGTGTGGACGGAGATGAACGAGTACAGGAGGCAGTGTGACGGAGGAAGGTTTCCTCAGGCTTCCTCCATTAGTCAGTTTAAACTAATGAAGGGAATGAGACGGAGATAACCAGAGAGCTGTAATTAAGCCGCGGTTCCCCCTTGTCTGAAACATGCTGATAAATATATTTCCTTAAAAAAATGCTATTAATATGAAATATGGGTTCTGTTTGCAGCCATCCTCTCCCGGTATGTGTGCTTCTGTTTGTGTGTGTGTGTGTGTGTGTGTGTGTGTGTGTGTGTGTGTGTGTGTGTGTGTGTGTGTGTGTGTGTGTGTGTGTGTGTGTGTGTGTGTGTGTGTGTGTGTGTGTTTGTGTGCGTTCCTCCATCAAGTTTATGGACTCACACACATTCTTAAGCCAAATGGCCAGATATACACACACAGACACAGACACAGACACAGACACAGACACAGACACAGACACACACACACACACACACACACACACACACACACACACACACACACACACACACACACACACACACACACACACACACACACACACACACACACACACACACACACACATGCGCACACACGTTCACACTTATCCATCAGGGTGAGAGAAAGCTCGGGGCTATGAAGATTCACCCTTGCTGTGCTGTTCAACTGTAGATTGCATTATTCCACTAGAAACCTGCCATCTATCTGCAGAAATCCTATATCCGTGACCAACAATAAGAAACACATTCGCTCTGTAAGTCCCGACACACACAGAGGGGGCAAGGGAGGATGAGGAGAGGGAGGGGAGGAGGAGAGAGGGGAGGAGGAGGATGAAGAGAAGAGGAGGGATAAGAGAGGAGGAGATGAGAGAGGGGAGGAGAAAGGGGGGAGGGGAAGAGGATGAGGAAGAGGGGAGGAGGAGGAAGGGGGGAGGGGAGGAGGAGGAAGGGGGGAGGGGAGGAGGAGAGAGAGGGGAGGAGAAAGGGAGGGGAGGGGAATAATAGGGGTGGAGGAAGACGAGAGGGAGGGAAAGAGGATGAGGAAGAGGGAGGAGGAGGAAGAAGGGGGAGGGGAAGAGGATGAGGAAGAGGGGAGGAGGAGGAAGAGGTCAGAAGGGGTGGGAAGGGGAAAGGGGAGGAGGGGAGGGGAGAAGAGGGAGGAATAGCTGGGGAATGATACCTTGAAGGAATAGAAAAGTGACTCTGTATGCATGTCCGTGAGTGTGTGGGAGTGTTTGCATATGTGCCTGTCTGTGTGTGTGTGTGTGTGTGTGTGTGTGTGTGTGTGTGTGTGTGTGTGTGTGTGTGTGTGTGTGTGTGTGTGTGTGTGTGTGTGTGTGTGTGTGTGTGTGTGTGTGTGTGTGTGTGTGTGTGTGTGTGTGTGTTGTTTGTGCGTGGGCTACTGTGCAGATTCTACTTATAAAAGGTAGAGGAGAAGATATTAAGTCACAACTTCCAGCTAATTACCACCATCTTCCTTAAGCAAATGTTTCCGTTTGAGTGGGTGGTCTTGAGAAAAATTAGGTTTAAATTGCCATTACAGAAGTCATGGATTACCACACAATACCCACACTCGACTACCGGAGGTGATTTAATAGTATCACTCTCCTCACAGTGGTGTGAGAGCTAAGAAAATGTTAAGGTCGGGGCAAGAAAAACCAATTACAAAATCCCTGAAAGCGAATTAATCAAAAGTTAAATGGGTTATGTAAATCCTCACGGTTAGGGGCTGCATGGTAGGGATGAGGAGTTTGAGATTGACAGCATGCCCATGAACAGGCAAGACATCCACGCACAAAAACATACATATACACTGAAGAAAGTGCATCGAAAATCAGTCATACACAACAGGACGAACCAGGAACTAACACCCTACAGGTTAACTACACCCGAAACAGGAACTAACACCGTACAGGTTAACTACACCGAAACAGGAACTAACACCGTACAGGTTAACTACACCCTAGAGGAACTAACACCGTACAGGTTAACTACCCCCTAGGGGAACTAACACCGTACAGGTTAACTACACCCTAGAGGAACTAACACCGCCCAGGTTAACTACAACCTAGAGGAAGTAACACAGTACAGGTTAACTACACCCTAAAGAGGAACTAACACCGTACAGGTTAACTACACCCTAAAGAGGAACTAACACCATCCAGGTTAACTACACCCTAAAGAGGAACTAACACCGTACAGGTTAACTACACCCTAAAGAGGAACTAACACCATCCAGGTTAACTACACCCTAAAGAGGAACTAACACCGTACAGGTTAACTACACCCTAAAGAGGAACTAACACCGTCCAGGGAAACTACACCCTAAAGAGGAACTAACACCGTCCAGGGAAACTACACCCTAAAGAGGAACTAACACCGTACAGGTTAACTACACCCTAAAGAGGAACTAACACCGTCCAGGTTAACTACCCCCTAGAGGAACTAACACCGTCCAGGTTAACTACACCCTAAAGAGGAACTAACACAGTACAGGTTAACTACACCCGAAACAGGAACTAACACCGTACAGGTTAACTACACCGAAACAGGAACTAACACCGTACAGGTTAACTACACCCTAGAGGAACTAACACCGTACAGGTTAACTACCCCCTAGGGGAACTAACACCGTACAGGTTAACTACACCCTAGAGGAACTAACACCGTCCAGGTTAACTACACCCTAAAGAGGAACTAACACCGTCCAGGTTAACTACACCCTAAAGAGGAACTAACACCGTCCAGGTTAACTACAGCCTAGAGAGGAACTAACACCGTCCAGGTTAACTACAACCTAGAGAGACTGACTAAGACCGAGCAGGGGAGAGCATGGATCTCCGGTGTGCACTAAGGTAAGAAGAGATGCCACATGGTTAATATGGAAGTCATGAAGTTGCTGCAAGGTTGTGGGTGACTATAGAAAACTGAGGGGAGAGTAGGGGAGATAACTGAAGGAGCGATGTTTAAGCCCATGGGCCTCACGCTCTGGAGATAAGAAAGGGCTAGCATTTGGAATAGTAGCAGTGTAGATGTCTGTGTGGGGTTTCAGTGTTTTGAATATTAACCGACTGCTACACACACTCACACACACCTTTACACACACACACACACACACACACACACACACACACACACACACACACACACACACACACACACACACACACACACACACACACACACACACCACACACACACACACACACACACACACACACACACACACACACACACACACACACACACACACACAGCACACACCACGCATACACCCACACACCCACACACACACACACACACACACACACACACACACACACACCAAACACACACACACAACACACACACACACACACACACACACACACACACACACACACACACACACACACACACACACACACACACACACACACACACACAGGGACAGTGTACATCATTAAAGTCCTAACTTCACTTTTACTTCTTTGACAAAAGTGCTGTGTGTGTGTGTGTGTGTGTGTGTGTGTGTGTGTGTGTGTGTGTGTGTGTGTGTGTGTGTGTGTGTGTGTGTGTGTGTGTGTTTGTGTGTGTGTGGCATGGAGCTAGAGAGAGAGGGAGAGAAATTCCATTTTAAGATTGTCTTTCCGAAGTCTTTTCTCACAGTTTGTGTGTGTATGCGTGTGTGTGCATTTGTGTGTGTGTGTGTGTGTGTGTGTGTGTGTGTGTGTGTGTGTGTGTGTGTGTGTGTGTGTGTGTGTGTGTGTGTGTGTGTGTGTGTGTGTGTGCGCGTGAGCGAGTGACAGGGACACAGTGTTTAGAAAGAGAGAGAGAGAGAGAGAGAGAGAGCGAGAGAGAGAGAGAGAGAGAGAGAGAGAGAGAGAGAGAGAGGAGAGAGAGAGAGAGAGAGAGAGAGAGAGAGAGAGAGAGAGAGAGAGAAAGAGGGAACAGAGAACTGGGACAGAAGAGACCATTTGTTGGAGTGAAAAGGTGAGTGATAGACCCTCCTGTGAAGCTCAAGACGTAGAGCATAATTAATATTCAATAGGATATTATGAACAACACTGATGGCCATTGGAGAGCCAAAAGTCTGTCAATCACGTAACTAGTTTTGGGGAATAATAATTATATTGAACTACTTTCTCAACAAAAGATTGAATTCGGGTATGTTGTGGCCAAGAGAAAGTACACTGTGAAGGACATGGTTAAATTTATCATGGCTAATGCTAACATATTGTTTTCAAAAAATACATTTCAGTTTGGCAGATGTTCCAATAGCTACTAACAAGCTCCCAGCTGTCAAATGGACACATTGACTATGAATGGTCAATCAGCCTGTCGTCGCTTAACTGAAAAGCTTCTGTTTCTCTTCAGTTCTGTTCCAGTTCCACCAAATGGATAATCTTCCGTCAGGCTCCATTTAACCTGTTGATAAACGGACAACGAATATCTGAGCTGAAACAGTGAAGACAGCATGTCCACTTTCTATCCATCTCCCCTGTGAGGATATTCATGGCTAAGAACCACAAAACATGGTACTATACTATGGTTTATGTGCTTTGAAAAACAACTAAACGCTAAAGTTGGTTTGTCTTAATCTCTGTCTATATATGTGTTATACTGTTCAATATATCCTGCAAGACCTCTTATTAGAAAAAGATAAATTCACAGAATAAAGCACATATTTTATGTTAGCTGACAAAGGTTAATGCAAATGCTTAAATATTTGCCCTCATAAAGTATATTACCATCTAATTTCCCTTAATATAGTGACCCGAAGCCATCTTTATACAGATTCCTGTGCTCTTCTCTGTGAATGCCAAACAGAACACAGAGAAAAAGCCCAGGAAAAAGGCATAAATATACAATAATGAGATGAGATAAGTTGCTGATGTATGACAGACTTAATGAGCCATGTATCTTCCCCGGCATTAGGCCTGTCGTCTCCCACATTGTCGTCATGGCGATGTGATGGGCGAGGCTGCGGGATGCAGCTGGTTGGCACCGAAGGCGACGAGGGATCAAAGCAGCTCGTTGACTCCCAGCGTCTTAGTGTCTCATGCTTGACTGAAAGCTCAAACAATTTGATCTGCTCAGGTGACGAGGGGGAAACAACGAATATAAAATTGGGACTAAACAGAGGCTAAGGGAGATTCTGAAAGATAGGTTATGTTGATTAACTAACATAGTTGGGGGATAAACAACAAGTTAGATATTAGGAACTAATCACAAACACAAACACACACTAACGTAGACAGACGCACACCCACACACACACACTGTTTTCTGCAGGAAAACAGTATAAATTACCTCTAAGGACAGATTTTCATCAAAGCTTGATCTGTTGACTTAGCTCAATAGCCAACCAAGTGAGAATGTTTGACCTACTCATTTCAACTGATCCCCTCCCATCCCCCACCCACTGTAAATAAGTTAAACATCACCACAATAAACGCACATCACTATTCATCAAATCATCACATCAACACAATGAAAATGAGAGCTTGTCGCCATCAGTCTGTTTTGTCCAAGCATTGGAGCATCCATCAGATGTCAGAACCTCTTCAACACGATTCAAGCACCAGAACAGGAAATGGGAGATAAGAGATGAGGGGGAGGAGAAATAGGCTGATGTTTATGAGAGGGAAACAGGGAAGGGAAGACATTTATACAGTATAGTGCTTTCAGCCTGGCTAATGATGGAGGACACGTTGAGATTGATGGGAGAGATGGAGAAATGAAACTACTCCTTTGATAACAAACGCATACTTTCAAATTTCAAGGCTATTATTCCTTATTATTTTATTGTAGCAGGCAGCCAGGTTCAGATAAAAAGATAAAAAATAGAACAGAAATTGAGTAGGCCTCTACAAACATTTTGTGCAGCAGTTGGTCATTTCCAGAACATCTCCCAGAGCACTTATGTCCTCCTCTTTTAGAGATGTTCTTGGTTCCTTAACAACTCTAGTTATATATAGTTACCTGGTAATGGATTTACTCATTGTTGAGTGTCTCTGGTTACACTTTTGTGATAACTGAAGAATAACAACACAAAATATAGGACAGACACACAGAGAGACATTACATATACTGTATATTGCTTTTATTTTCTTATTTGTAACTGGACATGTAATATGTTTCTTGCATTTGCCAAGAAAAATACCAAAAAAAAAAAGGGTCCAAGACCAAAGAACTACTACTAATGCTTTAATATATTGCTGTGATTTCCAATGAGTCTGAGCTACCTGGCCAACTGTGTAGCATTTACAGTATGTGGCTAGGACCTCCTTCCCTCCCTAGTGTCTGATAACTGTGAAGCCTCCAGCTCCACCACCACCATCACCAACTCCACCACCAATCTATTCCCGTGTGCAACTTCAAACTTCAAATTGCGACCGGTGCCATATCCCTGAGCTAATATCCTGGTTGAACAGACAGAACATGGAGTGGACTTATTGTCTTGTTATAATCCCCACAAGGGGAGAGCACTGAAATCCTGTCTTCCACTCCTGTACTCTCTCATCATGTCTACACGGCTCTAGTGGTCTATTTCCGTCGCCGGCCCGGCTTTTCAAGGCTGGGATGATTGGCCATTGAACCTCTTTTTATTCTCTCATTAAGGGTTGAACATCTCTTACCAACTTTTAACATCAGAATTGACTTGCCATTGCCAACTGGTGCTTCATAGAATTGATACTCTGTCTCTTGAAGAGTCAGGATCTAAACGTTTATTTTGAGATACAGGATGTATCGAGCTCTTCCTGTCCAGACATGGGATGTGTCGGACTCTTCCTTTCTACAGATATGGGATGTGTCAGGCTCTTCCTAGCCAGATACGGATGTGTTGGGCTCTTCCTGTCCAGATATGGGATGTGTCTGGGCCTTTCTGTCCTAATATAGGATGTGTCATGCTCTTCCTGTCCACAGTGCTTGGTAATTAGTTTGGATGTGTTAAGTCTTATCTTCATTCTTATTCAGGTACTTTCCAAGGTTTTGCCAGTTTGTGGTCAACCACTCCTACTTTTTAAAGGTGCTTTCACTGGAGTCCCAGTTGACGAGAGTGGACATCACTAGGTTGGGTGTTGTGATCTCCAGCAAGGCGTGTTAAAACACAAAAAAATCCATAGGGCTCAAAACTTTCTGGCTTTGACGACTTTACCGTCAATCTTTTCATTGGGGCATTAAGTCCTGCAGTGCTTGGGGTCAAATTGGAAATAATTTCAAATTCAAAGCGACTCGACTCTGCGGCAACCATTGTGTTGGACAATGCGGCAACAGTGGACAAAATAACAGTGAATCACACTGTAGTACTGTACAAATTGTCCTCAAACAGACCGGATTGCGTTTACATTGATAATGGTGCTGGGCCTGTCGCCTGTACTTACGACTGAACCACTGATATTCAGTGGTTGATATTCAGAACAACATCCTCCTCCTGTGTAATGGTGCTTAATGAACTCTCTCTCTGATGAGCTATAGATTTCCATCTGTACCATAGGCCCGCCTGTAGAGGAACAGGCTGCACCTGAGCCACCCAGCTGTTATAAATGAGATCTGATTACAGTGGTTCCCTAATCTGAAACTCTTTATTTGCTTCCTAAAATAGATGGGGGTCACAAAAGTCCATCATTTTTTACTGATAGTAGGCATCGCTCTATTGAATTGTGTGTGGGGAAAAGTTTGACAATTTAGACTGAGCCCCCTGCTAACACCGTGGCCATAGACGCCAAATGTGGGTCTTTGTTTTGGTTGCAAGCTGACCAATGGGTTCTCTGTGAGAACACATTTTTGATGACAAAGGTATATAAGGGGTCTTAGTGGGCCATGGTTGTTGATGGATGGATCCCTCTGGTCCCCTTCTAGAACCGCTCGGCCCATCGTACGCCTTGTAACAGTCGGTTCCCATCCCGCGACATTGGTTACTTAAAGTAACGAGGGACAACATCGAGCACAATAATCGTTCACCTTTCTTTCACAGCACCAAATGGTGTAGCTGACCTGAAAAGGGTCCGCAACTACCTTAACGGAACCCCAGTATAACGGTCACTAAATACGGAAAACTAGCAAAAACATACAGGGAAATACCACAGTAGACAATTGCATTAGTCTTTTTAACAGATTAAACCATAGATCCACAAAACTCAAGGGATGAGAGGAAACTAAATAGATATTGCTTGATATTGCTGACTGTCCCTGGTGTACCATTCATCATCTTGCTGTTATAAATACCAAAGATTGAAAATCATCTGACAACTATCCAGATGTTTGATTAGACTAGCACAGCAATTATAAGCAGAAATTATGAGTACTTTATGAGCAATAGCGTAAATAACAAGCCGAAGAGAAATCTTTTACTAGTTTTTAAACTTCATTTTCAAAATGCCCTGTTAAGACTTTAGCATGACGATACGAAATGCTATGTCAATGGGAAATATTTGCACAATATGATAGAATTACCTCAAGTTGTTTACACAAGAAGATACAGGATATGAACTTGAACAGAAAAGTTATTTCAGAGAGCTCTGTTTACCTTTATATATCACATTATCTTCTCTATTCCAATATTTGACTTGCACATAGATTTGTTTTTTTGTCAGGGCTATCGAAGGTATGCCCCACTGTGCTCACCGTAGACACATTATCAGGAGATTAAAATGAACAACGTCTCATGTTGCTGATAAACCAGAGCGAGAACTAGAGCATAAACAAATGCGCAGACACAGGTCTGAAAGGACTCCTTATCAGTCACTTCTGGGCTCCAGGAAGGGTGTTCAATGGCCAAGTACAAACGCATAAAACTCAGTAGATAAGAACGCAACAGAGAGAGAGCTTGCAGTGATGGGGCCTGTGAAGTTACATCATGCTCACACACATACACGAACGCACGCACGCCAAATGCACACACACACACACACACACACACACACACACACACACACACACACACACACACACACACACACACACACACACACACACACACACACACACACACACACACACACACACACACCTGTATGCACTCACACATACACATTTATGCTAGCACACGTCTTGCACATGTGCCACAGGCTGATTGACAGCCAAGCCGGTGCTTTAAACAGCCGTCTGCCGAGGAAAGCACAGATGGCAGCTCATTTGCAGATCTGTAGAGTGGAGATGCTTCCACACAACTCACCCCTTGCCTCTACCACTTAGCCCGACCCCTCTGTTTTGCACATTGCTGCGTATGGGTGGGTGTTTTCGATTCTTGTTTAAATAGAGGGGTAGGGATAAGCAGTATGGGTACATGGCCCTCAAAACTGAGGTTTTTCAGCGGCAAACTTAAAACTGTGTTATAAAAAACCTCCTAGAATCATTGGCGAAATAGTGGTAATGGTGCGCAAGCGACAAAAGAAAATCGCCAATGTAATTTCTACGTTAATAAAGACCTCAGAGCAGTAGTCTCAAACTCAACTTACCTGGGGGCCCCTGGAGGTACAGTATTCCACAAAAAAAGGAGTACAACTGACCCAATCTAAGTTAATGATCGGGCTATAATTAGATCAAGTTGGCTATGTAATCTCTGACAACACGGGACATTTCACAGCGGTTGGTGGAAACCTGGACATTTTAGCGTCCTTTGGCTTTTGTCGGGACTCAGGACACGCACCTCAAAATTGGGACTGTCCCAGCAAAACCGGGACATCTAAACTTTGATGTCAAATAGGGGGCCACGAAATATCATCCCACGGGCCTCAATTGGCCCCTGGGCCGCGAGTGTGAGACCCCTGCCTTAGAGTCTTAGTTTAATGCTGTTTCAATAAATTACAGACCATTTCTTTATGGCAAGCACAACAAAAAAAATTTAAGGAGACTCAAACCACTATTTTGTTGCAGCTGTATTATTCCCGGGAGCGCATTTCTCTGTCCGTCTTTAAGTGTTTTTTAAAGAAAGGAAGAAGTTGACTACAACCTTCTTGACTTTTTTCGCAGATGCTGCGCCAGTGACAGCTGCAATGATTGCTTTATCTGACAGAACTTCATAGGTTGGGCGTTCTTCGCTTGCAAATATCCACTGCATGGCGTCAGCTGGCGTGTATTCATACAGTTTTTCCGCTCTGCTGCTCATATCTGCTCTGCCGTAAATCCTTTGATCCTTCACTTGTACGTTTATAGGCAATTTAGTGGAGAAATCACCACTCTAGAATCACATGCCAGAAAATTGGGGTCCAAAGGCGCTCCACGTTTTTTCCGAATTTGCGTTATGTCGAACCGTGATAAATCACGGTTTAAGTGCATGCTGTGCGCATATTCGCATTATTCCCCCTTTGGTGGCATATGACGCCCAAATCGTTGCCGCACTTGTAACGATGAGTCGTAATATTTATTCCTCTGGAATCTAAGTTTCGAAGCTAGGTGGTGAGTCCGACCTGGTGAAGATTGGTAAAGGTTCAACTCGTGGGTTATTCAGAGGTACAAGGTAAACGGGAATGCACTCTGGAGGAGGTAAATGGAGCATCTGAATTTCACAATTCAGTGAATATTGGTATGGGCGGAATGGTAAATAAGCTATGCCTATTGGATCAGATTTACCCAGGTAAATCCTCAATCTATGTTAGGTCTGACTTATCTCAGACCCATGCAACTTTATATGGGGTTGTGTTGATCCCTCTATGCGTCGAAGCGGAAACACTAATCAATAAAACCAATGCTCTGGCAAAAGAAAACAAAAATCCAGTGTCTGTAGCTGTTGCAGGCCTGTGATAAGACTGTCAAATCATTTCATTTGAACCGAATTAAATGATTGAATGTCCTAGCCGGGTAGCCTCAAAGCCCTCATGCTCATTATGCTGGACTGGAGTCTTCCACCAGTCCCGGCAGACCTATTGCTTAAGCTGGCAGGCTAGTAATGAGTTTTGGGCTAGTGGCCTTGGAGGGTGGCCAGAAGGGAGGCAACATGTCAGCTATCAGACATGGCTTATCAGGTCTCATCGTGAGATGAAAATTGTTTTGTTCTCAGCAAATCACTACTGTTCAATGGTTCTGATCATGGGAAGAACACTGAAGGATGACCATAACATTAACCAATGTTGTTAATGTTTTGGAAATCGGCGGCCTTCCCAAACCATGGCTGTCCCGGCTGCTGCAGTCTAAGTTACTTTTGCTTACTCTGCTCCAACGGATTGGAGCTAGCCCTTCTGAGTGCAATACTTCTTGGACTGCAATTTTCATCTACATTCTGTTGTCCTAACGATCCATAGGCTGGCCTCTGATTGGGCATTTTACAAAAAAAATATCACCAATCAGGCACCAAGCTTGGACGACTTAGAAACTGTCCAAGCCAGTAATGCCTGTGTGTGTGAGTAAGTGAGAGGCTCAGTGAGAGGGAGAGATCGTCGAGAATGTCAAATGAATGAAAACATTTACTCCCCAGTGAATAGAAGCCCATGGTTCAACATGATGGAGGCTGCAATGCAGCATGTAGATGAACAGAATTCCCATCATGTGTGCACATATTTCTAGGAAACCTGTAAGAATAGCAGGAGAACAACATATTGACCCAGTCCTTCTTTGAACACATGCACCAACCTAAGGGGACGGTCAGGATGACATGTTGCTTTGTACAAATGCTTCCGTTGGTGAAATTCAACTACAGTGATTCAATCAGGGCCGCAGACGTATGCCTGGCACCAATGGAGCACGTGTTTGAAGTTACTGTTCTCTGTTCTGAATCCATCTCCAACCTGCAGGGGAGGAGGAGAGCAGCACTTTAACAACCTAGGGGTCAGCCGGGTGCGGACACACATGCTGTTAGCACGTTCATTTCCCAGGGACATAAGGTTGTGAAACCACACTGGTCGAATGCCACCGGGCTCTGCTGCTGTGGTACAAACAAGGGAAAATGTTTAACGATGATATCAACTTATACACCAGTTCCCCATGGAGCTGATGTTTGTGTTTTTGAAAGAAAAAGCTGCATATACATTTTTAAGACATTCATTTTTAATTGACCTAAGGGGACAGATAACGAAAGGTAAAAAAGCAGAAATAATTGGGGGGCAGGATAAAAGCCGCCACAGAAACGTTCTAGCATCATCCAGGTTGTAGTGTTCTGTAGTGTGTGGAAAAGAAGCTCTGGTAGGAAAGTCTGGTGATGTCAGACGACCAGTGTCGTCTACCATTCCATGCCTGCGGACATGGAATGGTAGAAGAGAAATCCTTAAATATAGAATGAAATAACTTTACTGTGGATTCAAGCAAAGAGCTGGACTGAGGGAAACATTGGTCTAGTCTGAGTCTGAACTGTGTGTCCAAAGGTTTGAACTGCTGCCTCTGGAGGACTCTTTAGTTTTTGCTACTCCTCTGCCCTCACACATGATACACACACATGTAGCAGGCATGCACGCATAAACAAACAAATAGAGATGCATACGTACACACACAAACACACACACAAACACACACACACACAAACACACACACACAACACACACACACACACACACACACACACGTGCACACACACACTCTTTTTTTTTTATCATTGATCTCGTCCTCTCCTTCTCTGAGCTTTCTGCCTGGCAGTCCAATGCAGCTCTCCGTGGGGAGCTCAGGCCACTGACCAATGAGGTCAAAGTTCACCTCTTATAACAAACCAGTCACACAGAAGGTTGGGGGAGAGGGAGGCGGGGCCATACATATTTAACAGTGTCACCTTGGTCTGGACTGTAAACTGGATATTCAAAGAGAATTGTGCAGGTTGAGAAAATGCTACCTCTGATACAATAATGCTCAAATTACTTAGTTACTTTTGTTGAATAAAACAAAGGTCTCATGAAAAAGATTTTCCCCCAGTCTTTCATTTTTACTCAAATTAATTTAGTTTTCTCTACCGTCAATGGATTATTAGATACTTAAAACACAAGTCATCAAGTTAAATAAGCAATAGCATATTTATTTGTCCAGCTAGTTGGCATTTACATTTGCTTGGGTTGGGCTGATAAAGTGACATCTGGGAGCCAAACTAAAGTCTATTCATTCACTGTGTTGGCCAAGCTTTACTGAGGCATCCACAACGATTTGTAATTGCTCTTACTTTATGTTTGTTGGACCTAATGATTGGCCTATGCCTAGCTTTATACCATGCGATTCCCTCCCTGTCTTCAGAACCGACAGAAGTCACACGTTCTCCTACAGCGTCTCTGAATTATGCACTTGTGTTAGAGTAAAGAACAAAGGATATTACTTTGACACGATTGCAATCTCCCATTATGCACACAGCTACCCCTAATTAAAAAAGCAACATACCTCTCTTTGCTCGCCCTCATTTATTTCTAAGCACTTTCCTAGCCTTCTGATCGCACTCACCTGTCCCTCGTTAGTGCTAATCAACTTGCTCCTAACTCCTTTCAAACACCCCTCCCTTTTCTCAGAGCTGTAACAAACACAGGCCTGAGCGCTGACATTAACATTGGCTAGGTCGGCAGCTGTTGCTTTTATACGTGTCAAAGCAGCAGCGTGGTTGAGCAAAGCGTGTTATCTTCACTCATTCAGTCCACCACCCCTGCCCTGGTACATTAAAAGAGCATGCATAATAAATAATGAGTCATGTGTAACACCTATGTTAGTTCAAATGGAAAGGCTCCATCTGTTTCACCAGCGTCTGGTGGCTAGCTCACTGATCACAGTTCAGTCTGTGTTGTTAGTTTGATTCATGTTCTGATCTGTAAATGAACAATTAACTTTCCCTGCCAAAAGTGTAATCACAATAGTTTAAACAATTAACATTCTGTTCAATGGTTTCAATGTGAAATGTTAAGTAAATTGGAATTGGAGGAAAATGGGTTTTGTCAACACATTCTCACTCCGAGCGCGTCAATCTTTGACGAACGGTCAGTGACTTTGGCTTCAGCTTCTGACGCAAAAGGGTACCCTTGTGTTTCTTATTTCAACGCATGGGGTTTTCAACAATGTAATCCCTCCACGGGAATATATGAAGCTATGAGCATTCATCCCATTGGCTAACGGGTGACCCGATGGCTGCACATAGAGACGTTATGAGCATTCATCCCATTGGCTAACGGAGGACCTTGTGCTGCTTTTTTTGACGCATGGGGTTTTCCACTCATTAAGATAAGATAAGATACAACTTTATTAATCCCCCGTAGGAGAATTTGTTTGTTGCAGCAGCAGCCCAGCAGCAGTGGAACGAGTCGACATAGGATAAAAAAGATAAAAAGACAATGCAATAAATAAATACAATTACAACGTAATCAACTTCAGGCCAAAATCTTGCAAGCGAGCCGCTGGGTGACGTGGAACGAGATGGAGCACTTGCTGAGTCATTTCCTGTAGGGCTGTAGCCACAGGTTGATGCGTATGCGTCCTTTAAGACCCCCTTTGATACATAAGAGACCCCAAGGCAGAGGTGGGGGTAAGTCACTCATGTGCAAGTCACAAGCAAGTCTCAAGCCATAACCTTCAAGCCTCAAGCAAGTCCCAAGTAACTGTGGTGAAAATCAAGCAAGTCAGGAGTCAAGTCATTGCTCAGGTCAAGCAAGTCGCAAGTCAAGTCATACAAAATCTGATGATCTAACCCAGTTTCCAAATTTAAAAATCGGTAAAGAGAGTGGCTCATCAGTTGAGTTTTATTTCAACATTAACAATAACAATGTCTTAACATTAACAATAACTCAAACTACTGCAAAACATTCCAAAACCATTATGTGAATAGTTTGAATTTTTTTTCATGACCTCCAACCTATGAACAGAATCAAATAGAACCTGTAGGTGGCTGTATACGAGAACAGTTCAAGTCAATCAGTCAATCTCGCAGTCACTTAGCTTACCTTTTTTTGTGGGTTTTGTAGTGACGGATGAAGTTAGATTTTTGAGCTGCAGACCTGGCATACCACTGTCCTCTTTTTCTTACTATCATCGACATGTAATGCTTGAACCCAATTTAAATTATTTTTGGTCTTGCTTGGGATTCATACATGTTTTTTCAAATGTTTTACCTACTTTTTCATTTTTTTTTGTAATTGATGGATATTTTCTCAGCATACATCTTATCTTTTAATGTTTTTCCGCATTATAGAAACATTCAGGAGTTGTTTGGTCATGGTGTATGCTGCTGTGTTTGCTATACTGTTCTATTACTTTGTCAAATTCTAAACTAAAAATTACGCTGAAAATGTACTGATAATGACATCTTTTGGCCGCCAACAACACGTGTCGCCTATTAATTCAGCCAATTTCCCTCCCATTTCTCTTTTCCATTGGCCCATTGTTCTCTGCTTCCTGCATCCCTTTGTAGGACAAAATAAGGGAGATTACCTTAATTAGCAAAATTGGACTGCACATTTGTTCCAGTGACCAATGATTTGTGCTAGCGTTGCATGTTTTTTTTTTTAAATTGTGACAGTGTATTTTTGGTTGTCACTCTTTGCCTTTTTTGTGTGCAGCTAAGCATAATATCTGTCCGTCCACATTTTGTATGTGTTGAAGCCTGGATATGCTTACATTCTGCAAAACAAGATTTCTAGTTTCATCCATCTTAAAATACCCTCCTCTTCAACACAGGGCACTAAACCTATTATGACTGCATCATTTAATTTGGCAAAATCCAATGCTAGGGTATTGGTCAATCAGCTGGTAAAGTGACTTTACTAACGACTATTCAGCATTATGCAATCATTTACCCAAAGCAACTAACAGTGGTTTCAGGTGGGCATTGGTTATAGGTAGACTGCAAAGAACACAGGATGTTGGGAGGGACAAGGAGCAGGAGAAAAATCTGTGCAGTTTTGACGCTAGTGTAAGAACATTTGTTAAGGAAACATGACTGCGGTGAGACAGTCTTTGTGTGCTCTATTTATTTGAGTGCAGTGAGTTTACTACAGGGGAGGAGGATTTTATTCAGCTGCTTCACAGAGCCACGTGCGAGTGCATGTGCACTTCAACAGTGCAGGCGTGATTCATCGCTGGAGGTGCTCTCCTCGTTGAAGCCCGTAGAGATAAGAACCAGGATGGCATTGTTATTTGCAGCGTGTACACTGCAACAGCTAATTTAAAAAAAGCCATTGAGATCTGATTGGCCCGAGTAAAGAACCTTCAGTGAGCAGCCCCAAAAGACTGTATTACATGAGCACACACCTCATTTATTCGGCCCACACACTGCCACACTCCAGAAGCCATCCCTTTCTACTGACTTATCTGACATGTCTGAAGAAAGTTCACTAAGTAAGTAAATATGAGGTCTGGTTGTCCTGGTTATCACACATGCACGGCAGATCAATTACATTTTTATGAACGTTTGGACTTGGAATTATAAAATATGATGTTAAAGGACTTGAATATCGCATCCTCGTGAAGCCAGCATCGAGAGTACACAGCAGCCATGTGTTTTTCTGCATGTCTTTGGCCCGAAAGCACGGAGCAGATGCTGGAGGGTAAATCTAAGGCTGCTAGCCAAACTGTTGTCTTTCTGAGACACCTAAAGCCCATTCATTTATGCTTGATTAATTTAAGCACTCATGCCTAGTTGATGGGGTTTGGGGATTGTAATTGGGGGCCCAGAGGTCAACGTTTTCAGCATCTTTAGGGATGGAGGAGTCCTCTTCATGTGGGCTGATAGAGCTACCCTGGATCCAGCTCTGGATAAATGGGTTGTCATCATCTGGGTCAGCCTGCTGTGTGGGTGGATGGAAGCCTCCTAAGCAGGTTCCAGCTTGATACATGTGCATAATGTGTGATAATATGTGACTGCTTGCAATTAAAATTTTTCTTGCTGAAACCATAATCCTGCTGTAAAAACCCTTCCACCCCAGCCCACACTCCCTGTACCTTGGTCAGGGTTTTAAAAAGCCATGACTAGAGGTTTGTGTTACACAAGCCTGACATAGCAAAGCGATGATACAGTACATGCTAACATGACCACCGCCGCAGCAGCGCACAGAACAATGCCGAGCTTGGCCGGTAGATAAATCAAGGAGACCCCCTGTTCCCGGCACCCGGCTGGGGGGACAAAGAGGAGGATGAGGAGTGACACTTTCTCATTAGCTGGAGCCCAGGAAGTGCTGAGATTAACTTTGGAGAGAAGCAACAGGTGGAGTCCCAAGAGAGTGGTACTGAAGATATGAAGTAGAAACTGAGATGTCTCGGCCGCTTGCGCGCGCGCGTGTGTGTGTGTGTTGTGTGTGTGTGTGTGTGTGTGTGTGTGGTGTTGTGTGTGTGTGTGTGTGGTGTGTGTGTGTGTGTGTGTGTGTGTGTGTGTGTGTGTGTGTGTGTGTGTGTGTGTGTTTACCCATCCAAAGCAGAAAATAAAGTTATTGCTTTTATGGGAGTGCATTTTGCTAGGGCTAAAGAATCTTTAGGATACAAGTCCCTCCCTACCACTCTCTCTCTCAACAACTTCATTAGCCAAGTGTGTGTTCACATAAAAACATACACAATACATTATCTCTGTCTCCAAGTGTGTACACATACATGGATACACATTACCTTATGTCTGCTCCAAGTGTGTACACATACAAGGATACACAATTTATTATCTCAGTGTGTGTGTGTGTGTCTCTTTCTCTCTCTTTCATCAACCCCTTTCCACAGTGGATATTCATTGGAAATCCAGCAGAGGTAATTGCCGGGAGACTGTGTTGTGTATTAATGGCCTCTTGATAACAAGCCCAGTTGAATTAATCACAACAGCTTTGTAGAATGAGGGTTTCTGAGTAATTTGTTGTATTCCTTTCAAGTCACATAACAGAACATCTGTGTGGCCCAACCCCAGGTGTGAGAACGTGTTCAGCATGGGAACAGCAACGCAAGGAAATCCTTATATATTCTCTACAGATCTCTACTCTCTCTCTTTCTCTCACTTTCTCTCTAAAACACATACACACAGAGCCACCTTGGTGTGTGTGTGTGTGTGTATGTGTGTGTGTATGTGTGTGTGTGTGTGTGTGTGTGTGTGTGTGTGTGTGTGTGTGTGTGTGTGTGTGTGTGTGTGTGTGTGTGTGTGTGTGTGTGTGTGTGAGAGCTGACTGCTGCGATAATAGCAGCAGTAAGGACTATTGATCATAAACTGAAAAACATTCCTCACATCAATCCATCCTGTTCAATGACCAACCCTTGCACTTCACCCCGCCTTTCCCGTGGATGACCCACATTTGGTCCTTCACTATGTATGTGTGTATATATTTATAGATATATGTTTCTCGAGTATGAACTTTTTCTCAGTGTCGCTCTATAATGAGACACCTGTGTTTGTCATACGATGACACCTGTGTGAAAAGGGTTGATCATATCAATCCCATTTCCTCCCTTACAAAGTTTGTTATCGCTGTCAGACAAACCATTATACACGCTCAAACTCTAGTGATTACAGAAGAGTCAACGCCCTATCTTGTGTCGCTGCTAGTTTGCAACTGGTGCAGAGCGTTCTTTTCCCTCCTGCGCCACGCGTTAGTAAATTAAGGAATGATCTTGCGCCCCAAGGGGCGGCTCGGCGAAAGGAGGAGGCGTGTTCTGGCGCAAACGTTCCCTGGTGGTATTTTGACGTTTCAGAAACCACTTGCGGTGTCACACCAAATTTGTACCGGGTGCCGAATTTGTACCGCCTACGTAATCGGTTGTCCGTTGGCAGGCAACGGACAACAGGCAGGTTTCAAAAAACATTCACGCTCATGTTGCCAAAGACAAAATAACATAATACATAATAACAGATCGCTAGATAGCACTAATTTTTTTACTTTATATTTGTATTGTATTTAATTGTTTAATCGAATTTAGCTAGCAAACTGAGTGTTTAAAGGGGACATATTATGAAAACAGCACTTTTCCCTGTGATTTGGGGTGTTGTGGGTAGATGGCGCTCCCAAACGCATACAAACTTTGCAATAAGTCTGTACATGATTTTTTGAGTGAGATACGCATTTCTGGAAGCAGCCCGCCTCCAGCTACCAGACGAGCGTGTCAGTTTCGGTGCCCCATCCTACGTAGGAAGGGGGCACATTTGAATATTACCTCCCACTTCCCCACTCCCCTCCAATCAGAGCATCGCGCTAAGATTGTGTGGGCACCAGACAGGACGAGCATGCATCACGGCGTGAGGGAACTCGCGCCATATGCTCCTGTCAGCTACAGGCTCAGGAGTTCACATTTTTGCCCTTTCTCAGCGCAAGCTCAACACACCCGAAACTGCCGCAGCAAGGAAAATCATCGGGAGGTCCATGGAGACACACATAAGATAAAAAAGGATAATATACTGAGAGCTGAGCTGCCGGACTGCTGCCGAGCTACCTCAGCCGGAGCTGCTCGTCCGCTGGAGCTGCCGCCTAGCTTCGGCGCCAGTTCAGCTCCCGGAGTACACCGCCCGAGCTGCCGGACTGCGGCCGGACGGCTTCGACGGCGGCCGGCACCTCTGGCACGGGGAGCTCCGAGGCAGTCCGGCAACTCAGCTCCCGGAGTAAAATCCTTTTCTTCTCCATGTCGCGGTTCATGGACTTCAGAGAGTCAAAGTTCCTTCCCCCCAAATCTTCTCAACCATGGCCGAGATATCCCCCACAACGAGTCTTTACTTGTGGAAGTACCAGAGACGTCAGACAGTCTTTATTATTCATAATATCATCCGAGGCGCACATAGCTTTTGGCCGTGATATTAGATAGATTATATAAACACCCGTCTATAATATTATTATTATGTTATATAATATATAATATAGATATAGAGCTCCAGGAGTCAGCAAACGGCAACAACCCCTTCTCCATGCTGTGGTTCAGTCTGACAGCTCATTGGTCAATGGGAAGCAGCTCATTTGCATCAATGCTACAGACGCCAGAAACAGCGAATTCTGAAGGGACTGAAACAGAGGGGAATAGCGGTAGACAATATTTTTTTCCCGAAAAGGTATTTTCAGCAAACAGCTTCAAAAAGATGCTTCCTGGAACTCAAATACTGGGTTTACTTGCTGGGAAAAGACTATAATATGTCTCCTTTAAAGCAGATTTCAACGAACATTCACGCTCATGTTGCCGAAGACGAAATAACATAATACAGATAACGGATCACTAGATAACACTTGTTTTTACTTTATATTTGTATTGCATTTAATTGTTTAATCAAATTTAGCTAGTAAACTAAGTGTTTAAAGTGTATCATAGTCTAGCTAGCTTCTGTTCTATCATTGCTGTAACACGGGGAATTGGTTAGCCTAGTGATTGTTGTACTTGCCCTTGGTTCTATGAACATCCTTACTTTACCGATAGCGATATATAGTTGCACTTCTTATGACAAATGTACTTATTGCAAGTCGCTTTGGATAAAAGCGTCTGCTAAATGCCCTAAATGTAAATGTAAATGTTGTTATAGTGTATTTTTGGACTAAACCTTATGGTAAAGTTGAAAATGAAACCAAAACAAGCACAGTATGGGGAAATATATTTATTTAACAAAGTGGCAGATATGTTGTGATCTAAGGACGTAATGAGGCTAGTTATTATCTCATCTCAGGAGGAGTTAAGTCAATCTGGACACTAGGGCATAAATCATTTTCTGAACCTGTCTGTCTTCTCTATGTAGGATATATTAACACTGTTTGCACTATTGTGCACTACTGTTTGCACACTGACACAACATACTGACACTACCTTACACATAGCATTAATTATTTGCCTCAGATATACAACTAACATTGACAACAAGCTTATATGTAATGATCATGCTTCAATATAAAATTAAAAAACTGATATGTTATTTAAAAGCACTGAGTGACAGGTCTAGCTTGTTCCAGGTTCAGGTTGATGCGCCACACTTCCAGAAGATGCTGATTCTTGTTCTTTTGCCTCTGCATGGTAAACTCTTCCTGTCACGATGTCCTTGAGATAAGGATAGACAAAGAAGGAAACAAATCCACAATGAAAAACAGAAATGGAATGGAAAAATGGTCTCTTTTAGTAGTAAGCCCTCTAACCGACGTCAAGGTACAGACCTTTAGAGAGGGCTTTCTTTTTTTTTCTTTTTTTAAGGCTGATGCAACTCAACTTAAATGTATTTATAGAACATATTTAAAAACAACAACAGTTGACCAAAGTGCTGTACATTCAAAAATAGCAAAAAGAGTTAAACATATTTTATTTATTCCAGAAATTAATCATTTATCAGGCTATATTATACTGTTTAGAAGGTGCATTAACTATATACAATATCCATAACATACGAACAGCAATATTGACAGTAGAACTATTAAGGAGAATCTGAATATTAACAAGAATCAAATAAGTCTCCAGCAAAGGGACTCATAGTCCAGTCCTACAAAGGAAAAAAAAACTGCAGAATAGTTACAATATGATTTGATAATTTGGACAAATGTATTCATAAATATTCTGTACATGGGAAAGACAGGACTGGTGAAAGGGCCTACCACACCTCCTGCATGGGACCAGAGGGGTTTTCCTTGCCCGATGGTCCGTCTGCAGAGGCAGCGCACATCCACATCAATGGCGAATGGCTCGGCAGTGGGGGACCTCATGGCTCTAGGGAAGAGTTGCACTTCTCCAGCCTGAAAACAGGAAAAGAGGTGACTGTGCATTTGTCCTTGATAGTATTGGACTGTGGTGGGACCCTCACCGCTGCAGAGAGCAAAACTGTTGGCAACAGTCCACAATCTGAGCCATCTGCCTGCTGCTGTATGTCAGGCCACTGCAGTCTGACACTCTTCCCTGGAAAAGCAAGCAAAAATGTTTACTGAACCTCCCTGGCAGCCAATGTCACTTACCGTAACCAAGTGATTTGCAGAAACATTGAATTAACAATTGGTCGTAGCCATTTTACGGAACCCAAAAGCAAGATATCTCACCAATCATATGCCATGGTGACTTTGGTTTGATGGGCTTCAACTCTGGTGCATCCGTTTTCACTCGCTCAAACCTCTGGCATGACAAACAGGTTTTCACCTTTACAACACAAGGAAATTAAACACAAGCAGATTTAATAATATGCTCGAGAGTAGAGATGATTTTCTTTGCGTGTCACAGTAGTTTCAATGAACAATTACTTATATAAGGCAATCACTATGAATTATTCTTTAAATCTCATGTGCCTCAGCGTATCACAGGAAATATTAGAGCTGATCTGGATCAAACACAACTTGAACAAATTGATCACTTGCCCATTCCTGAACATCTCTGGTAATTGCCTTCCAGTAGAAGCGTGGGCTGATCTTGTCCAGCATCCTCTGACTCCAAAGTGGCCAGCATGGACTTCTGTCAGCACCTCAACCTTCCCTTTCTCAGTGAGGATCAGCCTCCTCACTGAAGGGCCATTCTCCCCAAGGTAGTACATACAATCCCCTAAAGAGGGCAAGAACATACATCAGCACTGCATCAGCTGTAGATTGCTTATAACTCAATTCAGTTTTCTTTGCAGGGCCTCCTAATTTTTGGGAATGGAAGATGAATTAAGATGGACTGCATAACATGTTATTTATTTATTTACCGAATACCTTTGAGAGTGATTTTTTTTTGCATCCCTCCAGATCTGCCGTTTCTCCGTGAGAGAGCGACCTGCTTCATACATCTGAGACGACAGATACAAGAAAATAGAATTAAATGACACCATTTCAATCAACAAGAAAAAACTATACACCTAAAATCTATCTATCGATCTATCGATCTATCGATCTATCGATCTATCTATCTATCTATCTATCTATCTATCTATCTATCTATCTATCTATCTATCTATCTATCTATCTATCTATCTATCTATCTATCTATCCATCTATCCATCCATCCATCCATCCATCCATCCATCCATCCATCCATCCATCCATCCATCCATCCATCCATCCATCCATCCATCCATCCATCCATCCATCCATCCATCCATCCATCTATCCTATCTATCTATCTATCTATCTATCTAAATTAAATGAACACAAGCTACACTACTATGAGAACGTTAAACATCCGGTTTACTACACGTTAAACACACAGGTTACTAGCTAAATGTGATTAAACAATTAAATACAATACAAATATAAAGTTAGGAACGCTAATAATTGTAATTTGTAAAATAAGTGTTATCTATCTTGTCGCGCTCAATGAAAGAGTTTGCGAATCTTATTGAACCTTCCCACGTCATTCGACGCGATCGTCCGTTGCCAGGCAGGTTTGGAATGGATTGCGTATGGATTACGTAGGCGGTACAAATTCGGCACCCGGTACAAATTTGGTGTGACAGCGCCACAAACCAGGAAATACCTGGTTTAAAGTCAGTGCCGCGTTGTTTAGATGCTATATTAAGGGCGCATGCATAATGTTGCTTGTGCACCTCGCGAATACACTTTGCTTCTCTAATCTACCTAGCCACACATTCTTGGTCAATTATTTGGGAAATAACATCTGATACAGCGGTAATAAGTCGTACTTTTAAATCAATGCATCTGCAAACACCGTACAGCAAACACATATTTTCTTGACACAGGCATCGTGTACATGCCCATAACTTTTAGGATTGATGAGTATTTGATCGTGAGAAAATAGGCTATTGTTTTACCACGAGTGATTGTTAAAAAGAATGAATGAATGCAGGCGCGCGTGTGTGTATGTGTAACACACACGCGCGCGCGTCCATCTGTTTAAACACACGCAAACTAAACACGTAATGCATAATACAGTCAATGGCAATGTATATTAACGGGGGGACACATGCATATTAGGAACACAAGTCGATAACGATAATACATACAATACTGATAAGAAACAATGTTTATAATGTATTGCGTATATCATTAAATATAATCACATTAAATAGGACTCAGTATTTGAAGTTGTGGAAGAAAAACTTATTCCATGTGTGAATTAGGCCATATTATTTGGCCATAAACTGAGCCATTTCAAGTTTGAAATTCATGTGCATCTGTCTCATCAGAGACTGCAGCGCTGTCAAAATATCAACTCGTCAGATTCAAATGCGCTCATGGCTCTTAAAGGGGATGGGAGCTTGCACTCTCATTGGTTTATTGCACGTTACGCCCAAACCACACCTATGGGTAATTGGCTACTTCAGACCAACCCTTTTTAGGTTTGCGCCGGTGTGAGTAGCAGATGTGTTCGGCTGCCAGATCCTATGGCCAGAACGGCTCGGGGTCCTGCGCTTACAGATGACGTATTGTCACTTGACGTATCGATTCGACACAAGCCAACGGACAAAACCCGGAAGGGTTGTTTATAAACGGTTTTGATTTCATTGAACGGAGCCCATTCTCTCACAAAGCCATTGGAAACACTTCTAAAAGCACTGATGAATACATATTTTTATTTTCACATACGGTATGTTAAAATAAGGATTGGCATTGTTAAAGTTAGATATTAAGACGGTATTTTCTAGTTTCTATTAACTGAAAATGAAGAACTTGGAATATGATTGATGAGATTTTATACAAAGCAGAATAAATAAGAAAATACATACAACTGAGGAACAGCTAAATGTAAATATAAAAAACGGCATGTTTAGATCCCATGGTGAATTGAGGAAGAATTCATGAATGTGTTCATATTAGTTATTCACCCTATTTCTTTAATATTTTTTTTTTTTATGATTTTCCAGATGTTCAATGAATTATATCCTTGCCTATACAACTAATAACAATAAAAAATGTAACATTTTCCTCGTTTCCACTAAGGGTATCTTTGCTCTGTAATTTAACAAACATCTGTAAAATAGCAACAATTTCAAGGTAGGCCTATAATAATGTATATAATGTGTTACCACATTCATGAATTCATCCGCAATTCACCATAGGATCTAAGGCCCCGTTTACACGTGGACACTTGCGGGTAAAAACGACAAAATATTTTATCGGAAGTGCCTTTCGTTTAGATGGCGACGGCGTTTTTGGGGCATGAAAACGCATAAATCTGAAACCACCCTCCAGAGTGGAAAAGTTGAATACGCTCCACCGTAGCGTTTCCGTCTCCACTGCCAAGACGCAAAACACTTGCGTCGGACCGTCAAGCCGCTCTGGCAGCTTTAATAAACTTACAGGAGTCGTTCCACGAAATGTACAGGATATGTACAGATAGTGCAACCCGGTCTCACGAAAATATGTGACACTGTCACGTTATTTTAATCTATTGTTCGTGATCGGGGACACGTATTTTAAAAAAATTTCGTGTCAAAAAGCACAATTTTCAAACTGTCATGGCAACGTCCGCTCGGACACTGGACTTGCGAGGCATCGACGCGGACTTTCATTCACATAGCCAAGAACAAGACAATAGATGGTAGGCTAGGTACAATAAACATCAAGACATACCATTCTAAAATGAACAGATGAAGCAGCTACCCTTGTTTCCTTCGCGGTTTGCCTACAGAGCAGCGCACCTGCATTTAATATATCCGTAAATTGTTACAATTTCTCAGAATCAAAGGCGAAAGTAGAAACGGGTGGCCAAAAGCTGTCATATTGTGAGTTATCACAGACAATTTTAAGTAGAAACGGGTGGCCAAAAGCTGTCATATTGTTAGTTATCACAGACAATGCCTCGCAAGTCCAGTGTCCGAGCGGACGTTGCCATGACAGTTTGAAAATTGTGCTTTTTGACACGAAAATTTTGAAAATACGTGTCCCTGATCACGAACAATAGATTAAAATAACGTGACAGTGTCACGTATTTTCGTGAGACCGGGTTGGATAGTATTACTGAACAGAAAAGGATCTGTAATTATGTTTTGGTTTTCGCGGCGTTGGTAAGAGAAGAAGTAAGATTCTACACATGCGCTCAGACATGGCGGTGTTGTGTGATAGTGTATCACAGCACCACCTAGCCGCCTGACATCCATACCCAATCGAATTCCACACACTTTTGCGGCACCATATGCACGCAGATTTCCTCCCGAAAACGCTTGTCTAAACGCAGAATAAAAAGTGAAGACGCAACGCCACTTTTGCGTCTTCTGATCACACCGTCATCGTGTAAACGTATACGCCTAAACATGCCGTTTTTTATGGATTTACAAAAAGAGCGAAAAAACATGTCAGCGAGTAGCCGGCTACTGAGTGACGCGCATGCGCATTTAATGACATCGTTTAAAGGAAGTGTGTCATTATTGCGCATCTAGGACCCCCAAGCCGATCTGGCAGCCAAACACATCTGGCACTCACACCGGGCCCAAGAGTTATTTTTCGCGCCGGTAAACTAGCGACATCGCCATAGAATCGCCCACAAAGCTACTTGCGCTTGGCGCTTCTCACTTGCGTTTCAGACCGTTAAAATAGGGCCCTGAGTGATTTATATCGAGTTGCTTCAAACATACATTCTGGTTAATAATTGATCCATTTATTAATTCATAGCAGCCTTGCTTTGGGATGTTAGGATGACATCAGAAGTCCAAGAAGAGACTTGAGAGACATTAGTGTTGCTTTATTGGATATAATAAGAAACACGTCAAATTATGCTGGGTTTATGTCCCGTAATAGGCTACAGTCGTGACAGCCTGCCCGTGGTGCATTGATTTCTACTTGATTACACAGTTGTAATTCAATGAATATGCTTTTTAATTTGGGAAGCAACATTATTCTGGGTGTATTATAGCCCTGCAGAAACCCTGCAGCTAACAGCCAATGATTGCAGTGAATTTCAACATAATTTTTTAATTGCAGAAACTCCAGAATCAATAAGGAAACTAGCAGTTGTCAAATATAAAAAAGTACTCAGAGATTTTTTGCATTAATTTAACCAAAAAAATAAAAATAAAATGATGACCATCATTCTCAAAAGAAAATCGAAAAAGGCAGGCAAGGTAATTAAATAGGGAGTGTTTGATAATTGTTTTCTCTTGTTTTCTGAATTTCAGAAGTGTGTGTTTGTATGTGTGTGTGTGTACGGTGTAGTGGCAATGTGTGCGTGTGTTTGTGGGCATTATTGTGTGTGTGTGTGTGTGTGTGTGTGTGTGTGTGTGTGTGTGTGTGTGTGTGTGTGTGTGTGTGTGTGTGTGTGTGTGTGTGTGTGTGTGTGTGTGTGTGTGTGCGCTCGTGTGGGTGAACAATTAAATTAGAATGCATTTTAGGCTACTGGAGAATTTTTTTAAAAACAAATTCCAATTTTTTTTGAAAAATATGCCTCTCATTAAATTTAGTTAAGATTTACACAAACTCCTTTAAATACCATCTTCCAGACAAAACCCAGTCAGACATCTCGGAAGTTTCCACTGTTTTCTTTTCAGCAGAACCCAGCCTTTCATTCTCTCTCGTCTCCTGAAGCAACTGATAGTCCAACAGCACAGCACATATCTGCCAGAATGAGAATGCTGTGCATTCAGAGAATAAATAACCTTCAAGTACCACTTTAATGTTGAAAAGATGGGAAAGATATTGAAGCCGTCACTTTTATTCAAAGTGACTCACGGCAAGGCAATTTATCATTCCCCAGTGACATTGACTGAACGTCGCCGTTAGTAACCTGAATGGATTTAATTCAAAACAAGGTTTGATCTCCTTGATTATACAATAGGACGGCCATTACACCGTGAATTGACCAACTGTCAAGTGACACGTGTGTGTGCGTGTGCGTGTGTGTGTGTGTGTGTGTGTGTGTGTGTGTGTGTGTGTGTGTGTGTGTGTGTGTGTGTGTGTGTGTGTGTGTGTGTGTGTGTGTGTGTGTGTGTGTGTGTGTGTGTGTGTGTGTGTGTGTGTGTGTGTGTGTGTGTGTGTGTGTGTGTGTGTGTGTGTGTGTGTGTGTGTGGGTGTGTGCGTGCGTGCGTGTGTGGGGTTTGGGGATATTGGCACTCGCGTTAACTGACTAAGTGGTTGTGGCGAGAAATCTTTTCTGTGCAGCAGTCACAGGAACTTCCTGTTAAATGATGAGCAAAAGGCAGACTGAAGGAACAGAGAGACGCTGCTTTGAGGCCCAGCGAAACTGTCCCTCAAACACCGCAGCACTAGATCAATAGATCCAGGGGCAGCAGCATCTATCACCACCAAGGACCTTTGAGCGGTCAACTGAAAGACATCGTCCTACGCTTATATGCAGCCATGGCGACCTGGCAACAGGCCATTGGTGGACAGCAAACAAAGATGTACTAGTGTCCTACCTTAACCTCACTCCACCCCTAGTCGATTTATCCATGGATGAGGGTTGATTGAACCGCATCATGTGTGTATGAGGTCAGGGATCCTGTGTGTCAGCGTGTAAGTAGAAGTTATTAAATCCTACTTGACTGGCTGGCTATTTTATGTCTATTTTATGTTTTAATGGCCATGATGGATTACAGGAGAATAGGAGACCATAAGTATTTACATTTTCTTCCAGTGGGGGAAGAGCGGATGAGAAAGTGTTGCAAGATGGTTCCAGATGAACCGAGGCGTCACAGAGCCAGTCACTTACAGACATTACCATTCACGTCCAAATTGTTTCAGAATGGTAGCTTGTGTTTGCGTTTGAGTGGAATGAGAAGTTAATGGCTGCAGCACATTGGCTATTTCAAAACCGGCCTTTTTCAACGCCCAAAATGCCAGTGTGTGCGTCTGTCTCTGTGTCAGTGTCCGTCTATGTGCACAGAATGTGTGATGCTCCACTACAAATAATTCCATCACTATTGAAATAAGCGAAGCATTGGGGCGTTTGGCAAAGCTCCAGGGCCCACAAATAAAATAAATACAGAGCCGTTAAATCTTTAATGCCGTTTAGCTTCAGCAAGGGGCCCGCGATTACAGCACCATCACTTAACACTCCGAGCAGAGCTCTGCCTATTTTAATATTAATATGGATACTTTCATGGCATTGGTGACTATCTCTCTCTCTCTCTCTCTCTCTCTCTCTCTCTCTCTCTCTCTCTCTCTCTCTCTCTCTCTCTCTCTCTCTCTCTCTCTCTCTCTCTCTCTCTCTCTCTCTCTCTCTCTCTCTCTCTCTCGCTTATACAAACATACACACACAAAGGAAATAAGAAATTGCATGATACCTCTGAATCTATTGATTGAACTGATGCCAACACCATGGAAATTTGGTCTGAGAGACACCCTGGGTGGAGACACCCTGGGTGGAGACACCCTGGGTGGAGACACACCCTGGGTGGACACACCCTGGGTGGACACACCCTGGGTGGACACACCACCCTGTGTCACTTGTCACTTAGTAAGGAGAGGAGAGGAAAGGTGACATAGGTGAAGTATTAAACAGAGATATGAGAGTATACTGAGAAGACACACCCTGGGTGGAGACGACACCTGGGGTGGAGCGACACCCTGGGTGGAGACACACCCTGGGTGGAGTCGACACCCTGGGTGGGAGCGACACCCCTGGGTGGAGACACCCTGGGTGGAGACAACCGACACCCTGGGTGGGAGTCGACACCCTGGGTGGGAGTCGACACCCTGGGTGGGAGTCGACACCCTGGGTGGGAGTCGACACCCTGGGTGGGAGTCGACACCCTGGGTGGGAGTCGACACCCTGGGTGGAGACACCCTGTGTCACTTGTCACTTAGTAAGGAGAGGAGAGGAAAGGTGACATAGGTGAAGTATTAAACAGAGAAAAGAGACTAAATTAAATAATAATAAGCATAAAAAGGGATTAATGATGAAGTCTAATACAAATATTGGGATTTGTATCATTTTAGTATAGATATAAAGTCCCAGAACAATAACTAACTGATTGTCTAAAGCTCTACGATAGCAAGGCAAAGACAAATGCATTCGACACACCGCACAAGCCCACACACGACAAACACGCACACATTTAGCACGCACACATTTATACAAACAAGAAAGGCTCAAAAACAAGGGTGACTTTCCTCCTATAATCCCTTAATAATCCGCAGCATTTAGCAGCCAAACTGAATGGGCTGAGACGTGAAAGATAACCGAAGCGATGTCTCCACAAGGTTCCCAGTTCATTACCCCACTCTGACACTCAAATATAGTAAGCATGCCAGAAGAAGAACATTCAATATGTGGTGGTAACGGTAATTTTAAAAAAGTCAAAGTAAACTTCAACTCTTATCAACAGTCACACTGGTTGAGAATGATCCTCAGTTTGAAGATCCAACAAGAATAACTATGGAAACTAGTTGGGGTCTTTCTCACCGCCGTCTCTCCATCTGTCACATTTTATTCAAACCACCTGCTTCATCTGTCTTCATTGCAATGGCACAGCATCACATTATTTTTTATGGTGGTGACTTTTTCATTGTTTGTCTCAACCCGAGTTAGGCTCTACGTTTGTCTTGGCACAGGTCCCTTCCAAATCTTCAAATGTATGCCAGGAATATAAGATGAAAACAAGACATGATGACCCCCAAACATTTATGTTTTTGAGAAGAGGACAGGGCCATGTAGCCTTCAGATGTTTCTGAGGTGAAATGTCACGATGCTGGGACAGCATGTATCAGCTAGAGCTTCACTGAGACATGGTCTCCATTTCTATCGCTCAATGAAGACACTGACGCTCATACACAGTCACCGCAAAGAGTCTTTGTGTATTAACGTTGTACATCTCACATCCAGAGTGGGAGACAGTGGCTCAGTGTGTGCATTACTTTAAAAGTGTTGTGCCTTCGGCAATAGATTTCTCTTTAATTCCTCTTTTTCCCGAGGTTCCCTGGAGTTTTTTTTAACTTTTGATTTCCAATGCATCACGTCATCATCACGTCTGCCCTTAAATTTACTCCTCCGCCCATTGATTGAGAGAAGAAAATATTGTGTCTCTCAAGATCTCTTAGACATGGCAGTGCTTCCCTCTGCAGCCACTCCTATCTGTCTCTATTCTGGTGTATGTTTTTATAACATCTCTCTCTCTCTCTGTCTGTCTCTCTCTCTCTCTGTCTGTCTCTCTCTCTCTCTCTCTCTCTCTCTCTCTCTCTCTCTCTCTCTCTCTCTCTCTCTCTCTCTCTCTCTCTCTCTCTCTCTCTCTCTCTCTCTCTCTCTCTCTCTCTCTCTCTCTCATCCTCTGTAATGAGACGAAAAGCCTTCACACAGAAAGTAAGCAGGCTGTCAGTCAAACTTAGCTCTTTCCAAACGCACACGCACAAGCACACACAATACAAACACACAAAAACGATACATTTGCACACACACACATGCACACACATACAGACATACACACACACACACACACACTCCCTCCTTCTTCACCCTCTTTTTGCCTTGTTTCTCGTGTTTTTATATTCGTCGATTTTCTGCTGACAGTCCTCTCTCCTTCTCAGAGGGGAGCTTTTCTTCTGGTCAAAACATGCGTCACATGTGAATTATAAGAGAGGGGAACGTGATGAAAAAACAATAAAGCCAGAATTGTATGTGCGCGTTGGGGGGGGGGGGGGGGGGGGGGGGGTTGGAGCATGAGGTAACAGGAGCCTGCCTCCGCTTCCAGCAAGTAGGGATATCAGAACCTCCGGGAGGGCAGAACAGAAGTGGGGCCTCTTTATTCTGGCAGCACACTTCTGCTGAGATGATGTTGGACCTAGACACAACAGAACGACGGCCTCGGGAGAAATTACGGCTTTTTCTAATTCAGTTTTTATTACAACCTAAATGCATTATCACGACAATATCTATTTCATGGGATGTGCGCTCCAGTTCATAATCAGTCGTTTATAAGACCATAATGGATGTGAGGCAAAAAAACAAGGAATATTATTAAAGATAACTCATAGATAGATCGCTAGAGGTATCTGTCAATACTGAATCCGTATAATCTATATTACCTCATATATCTTGATATGATATTAGTTATCGTATGCTTTATTGAGGATTGAAATGGCTCATTATAAGGCTCAGATACCTTCTTTTCAGTCCAAACAGAAAGCAGAAAACAGATTGCTCTACAGCGAAGACTTATCTTGAACCGGAAACCATTGGTTGAGACTGTGCACTTCATCAGAGAGGGAGTGGGGGGTCTCCGGGAAAATGTAGAAATAGGGAGAGAGGCAAAACAGATGGAGGCATTAGGGTGGAGAAGTTGAAGTAGAAATGGGATTAAGATGAAGAGGGTTTGGAGAGAGAGACGATCAACGCTAAGTGGCGGAACAAAATGAGAGTTAGAGAGAGAGTACAGAGATGAGTGATAGACTCACCTGAGGCGGCTGAAGACTGAAACAGAGAAAGTCAAGTTAACTAGAGCCTCTATTTGCTCATTTTGGACGACTGTGAACAATGCTTACCATGTGAAAGAAAAGTGTTTTCCATGAGAATTAAGAAAATACAACCAGCATAAACAAAGAAGGTATTTTGGGAAACTCTTTGAAAGCAATTTTAAATTATAAAGTCCATTAAAGAAATATGATACAACAAATCCTCATTGCGGAACAATTGCAAACAACAAAGAACGACACGGAGAACGACACAGAGAACGAACGCGATCATGTGTTCAACACAGTGGATGCTATTTGAGAGGGAGACGTTTCGCCGCCTCGTGACTTCACTCCCACTTCTGTTCCCGTTTCCAGATGGTGTTCGGCTGAAGGAGTGGAGGATGGCTCCACACTGGAGCCACTGACAGGAGATGATGAACGAGCCCAGTAATATGGCTCCTGGAGCCGGGGAGCAAACGTCCTGCCGCAATATCACACAGAACGCTGACACGGGGAATAACTTCTCTACGACTCTCCCCGTCGGGGCCACGTGTTTTTATAATTACAAACGCTTCCAATGTCACTTTCTGGGGCGTAGCCGCTGTTGTAGGCGCTTGTAGACCCTTGTCACCTCGTCCGGCCTCCCTTCGCTTCTGTTTTACATGAAGCCTTAGGCTCTCATTGCATAAATAGGAAATACAGAGATGACTAATCACTGAGATCCTAACTGAAGGAAGAATAACTTCAAACCGTAAAATCCCTAAAGGCACTTGGAGGATCTACATGCTAGTCTCTACAGTGAACTCCCTATAGACTGTTAGAGGATCTACATGCTAGTCTCTACAGTGAACTCCTTATAGACTGTTGAAGGAACTACATGCTAGTCTCTACATTGAACTTCTTATGGACTGTTAGAGAAACTACATGCTAGTCTCTATAGTGAACCATCCATATGCCGTTGGAGATACTTTATGCTAGTCTCTAGAGTGGTCCACCCTTAGGCCGTTAGAGGAACTACATGCTAGTAGCTTCCGCCAGGGCTCACAGACAGATAGTTTCTTTCCTTTTGGCCACACCCTTTGCCACCCGCCATTATCTGTTCTATTATGTGTGTGCGTGTGTCCTCTCTTAACCTATCCATTTGATCACGATCTGATATGTCCCGCCTGATCAGTAGAAAGGAAGAGAATAGATGAGTGGGGAATGAATGAAATGCGATAGGGAGATGCAGCTGGAAGGTTCTGAGTGGCTTCGCTCCGCCACCCGGCTTTGAGCTGAGCCAGAGACAAGACCTGGTGTGACAAACAGAGCCGACGCTGCCAAAGCCGCTTGTTATTTTGTTATCTTCCTACGGATTAGAAGTGTCTGTTCCACAACTTCAGCTCTCCCTCCTCCTCTCCCCTCTCTCTCTGTCGTTCTCTCTGTCTCTGTCACTCTCTCTCTCTCTCTCTCTCTCTCTCTCTCTCTCTCTCTCTCTCTCTCTCTCTCTCTCTCTCTCTCTCTCTCTCTCTCTCTCTCTCTCTCTCTCTCTCTCTCTCTCTCTCTCTCTCTCTCTCTCTCTCTCTCTCTCTCTCTCTCTCTCTCTCTCTCTCTCTCTCTCTCTCTCTCTCTCTCTCTCTATTTCTCTCTTTCTCTCCCTCTCTCTGTCTCTTCTTGGCTGACAGATGGAGCTGTTTCCGTTCCTTTGCTGCTGTGAAGGACAAAACACACACAAACACACACACAAACACACACCCGACACCACACACACACACCACACACACAACACACAACACACACACACACCACAACCACACACACACACACACACACACACACACACAAAGCGATGGTAATGGGCCACCTGCTTTCCTGTTTCAAATATATGTGTATGAGTGTATGTTTGCACGCATGCAACACGCATGAGTGTGGATGTATGCACGTCCACATTCCTGTGTTTGTGCGCGTGAGTGTGTAAGTGTGTGTCTGTGTGTGTGTCTGGATGCATATGTGTGTGTGTGTGTGTGTGTGTGTGTGTGTGTGTGTGTGTGTGTGTGTGTGTGTGTGTGTGTGTGTGTGTGTGTGTTTGTGTTCTAACACTATCAATAACTCAGTGATTGAGTCAGTATTTCTGAGAACCTCAAAGGAGTGGAGCTGCTGCATATTTCTCCTTCCGCTAATAAATATGTTTTCCATCCTATTTACATCATTATGCTCCAATTATACTGCACCTCCTAGATGCTCACTGTTTATTCCACTCTATATCCCACTATGAGCTCTCTCCCTCTCTCTCTCTCTCTCTCTCTCTCTCTCTCTCTCTCTCTCTCTCTCTCTCTCTCTCTCTCTCTCTCTCTCTCTCTCTCTCTCTCTCTCTCTCTCCCAGCTCTCTTTTTCTATTATTTATTTAGTAGAACATTCATACACACGGGTATGACTTATCACACACACTTTAGGGCCAGTACCAGAGCATCACATGGAAGCCACAGGCTAGCATGTGACACCAGCAGACATTCAACACCACCACACCGCCAGGTCTTAATTCACCCTGCTGGGTGTCTCTGAGACCTGGAGAGAATAGCAGGCCTGGGAGACATTAGTTGGACCAGCAGCCTGGGCCACCTGTGGCTGGGCTTTATCCAGCCTGTTGGTACGTAGCGGTAAAAGCCCAACTTCTTTCTACAATTTTTCTATACAGATTTTGTATTTTTTCGTTGGTTTCTTTGGAGAATTAACCAGTTGTTTTGATAACGGAGACCCATGGTCCCTCGCCCCTTCTTCTCCATAGAGGGCCCGTGCTCCAATCTAGGACCCCCACAACACACACACACACACACACACACACACACACACACACACACACACACACACACACACGCGCGCGCGCGCGCACACAAACACATACACACACAAACACACACACACACACGCGTGCACGGCCCATGACCCCCTTTGCAAATCAGCAGCCATCGCGCTGAACCCCTGGGAGTTCAGCCGTGTCGTTTCCCAGGATCGTCTGTGCATCGTCTCCTGTCTCTCTGTGATCACGCTGCAGAGACGCGTGTGGTGCTGCATGGGGGATGAACACATCTGCCTGCGCGATGACATGTGCTGTATGAAGTCTGGTGTAATGGCGTGTGGGAGTAGAGGCGAGGAGCCATGATCAATAAGCACACTGCTCCTCTCATCCGTCTCTCCTTCTCATCTGCTCCCCACAGCTCTGCTGCACCGCGCTGCTGTAGGGTGTGTGTTGATGTGTTTGATTTCAGGGTTTTTTTTTCATTGTATTGTCTATACTCTAAATGTGTGGGTTTGCATCTGTGCTTGTGTTTTACTCAAATGTGAAAGTTTTGTTTGTTAAAGAGTCCAGTATAGATGTGTTTGTATACAGTATATATATACGTTTCTGTGT
>OLKM01001460.1:54413-61913 GCA_900291075.1 Melanogrammus aeglefinus
CACAGCGGCAAAAAAAAGCTTTTGAGATGCCTGCTGTGTGCTTTTGGAGATAAAAACCTCTCCCTTCCTGTGGTTCGGCGTCAGTAGCTGTCCACCTTCATGTTCCACCATCCTTAGGAATTATACTTGCGCATTAACCCTACATCTATTGATCTTCTGCTTTCTCTTTTATTGTTGGTTTCACTCTCCCTGCTTCGGTCCAAGCGTTGCTTTCGCTGTTGTTGTACCTTGAGTCATGATGTCGTACATTGTATCTTGATGTTGACGATAAGCGATGTGAAATCATGAATCCATGGACTCATGATGTCGTCTGTTCGTTCACAACGTTGTATGTTAACTTATGATCTCGTCCATTGAATCACGTTGTCGTACGTTATCTGATGGTGTGGTATGTTCAATTCATGACGTCATGCATTGACACAGGATGTCGTATGTTCTCTCATGATGTTGTACGTTTTCATATTGTTGTGCGTTGATTCATGATGTCATACTTTGATGGATGATGTCGTACGTTGATTCATGATATCACAGGTTGATCCATGATGTCGTACGTTGATTCATGATGTTACACGTTGATCCATGACGTTATCATTTATTCACGATGTCGCCTCCTAATTCATGATGTCTTATGTAGTTTCATGATGTCGTACGTTGATTGATAATTGTTTATTTACTTAATTGGTCATTTGTGAATGTTGATGCTAGGCTGCGCTGTTCTGCTCCTCCTATTTCAAATCTCTTTCAGATAAGCCATGAGATGAGTGTGTGTGTATGCATGTGTGTTTGTGTGTTCGAGCTAGGGAGAGAGGAAGAGAGCAGGGAGAGAAAGAGCGAGAGGTGGAGGAGGATTGAAAGTACATTGAATTATAATCTAACACCACCCAGTTGACAGGTTGCGTTTTTTGCACCTGTCATGTGTTCCCAGGTACATGAATTGTATTAGCGCCTGTAATCCATAATGCAATTACACACTAATGCAGTTAAGCCTGTTCCTCCCTAAAGACAAGGGGCTCCATGAAATACACAGCCAACGACAGCCAGTCCCCATTCACACACACACACACCACACTGTCAGCAGGATTGCTATGAAGCCAGAACCCTAACCATCACAATGCCTCATCTTACCCATGCTATGGTACTCCACCAATCAGACACATAATGATCAAGGCTTTTTCTTATTTCTGCCTCTCGTTCTATGAGATAGCTGGTATTGGTTTAAATATAAAACGGATGGTACGGGGAATTACTGCTTGAACCTTGACTCTACATTAACACCATGAGAAACTCATTCACTGCTCCTTGCATTTCGCGCCGGAGCAGAAGTTGAGAGCACCCCAGGTCCCTCTGGTGAAGTGTCAGAAACGACACCCCCAGACGAGAGCGCTTCCTGCCCCCACAGACCCCTGGTTTACCCTGCAGTGGGTCTGCAAGAGCGGCCCGTTCTGATACTTGGCCAGGCCCTGGGAAAGGATTGTTCAGAGAGGGGTGTTTACCTTCTGCGCCCAATGTTCCCAGGAAAGCCTTCCCCGCTGAGTGCAATTCCAGCCAAACGTTCCCAATTAACATACAAAAACCCATTTCCTCCCGCCGCCTTTGAGCGGTCGCGCTCAGCCATGGTTCCGGGCACTTCCTCCGGTGAGTCTTTGACGGAGAGAACAGGCATGGGGATCCGTTCCGTTCTGTTTCCTCTTTGTTTTTCCGTTGGCTGCCTTTCCGCTCTCCTGAGGGCTCTCCGGCTCTAAGTAGTGTGGTAAGGCTTCTTACATTATCGCAGCGCGTCACGCCATGATGTCTTTGCGTCCCCGCTACCGGCTCGCGTTCGTGTGCTGCAGTGGTGCACCTTTGGATCTCTGCTTCCGAAACGAGGTGCATAAACTGAAGGTCTGCACATGTGGATGTGGTGTGACAGGAGAACCGGCTCATGATGAATTCATTAGACAGAAAGAGTGGGTGTCTCCCAAAGGTGGAACAGTTCTGTGAGCATGCATGCAGTTTCATCGCATCAGGAGTACATTGGATATTAGATACACCACACACACACACACGCACACACACACGCACGCACACACACACACACACACACACACACACGCGCACACACACACACACACACACACACACACACACACACACACACACACACACACACACACACACACACACACACACACACACACACACACACACACACACACACACACACACACACACACACACACGCACACATGCACACACACTCACACACGCACACATGCATACACACTCACAGACACGCACAGACACACAGGAAGTACCCTGGTCTACCTCAGCTGGATTCTAACCCCCCTCTCCTTTCTTCCCTCTGTGGCTCATCCAAATCTCCAATCCTTTAAATCATTCAATCTGCACTCCTAAACTCACACTTGATCTTTATTTATCGGCCACGCTTCACGCTCATGGACTTACGTCGTCTTTGCTCCCCGGTTCTATTCTGTATTTTCTCTGAGCGCCAGAGAGAGGATCCGAAGTGCTGCCTGGCCGGGGTGTCTTCATGAGGACCACCACAGTGAGGGATGGCTCTCTGGTGGGCACGTGTCTCAGGGGAGGCTGGTTCATGCAGGTAGCCTGCTCAGCCCAGCCTGCAGAGGGGCATGTATTGTTTCACACGTTTTGTTCAAATGCTAGATGGCATCATTACTTGATAGGTATGTCAATGCTAATTTTGTAAAAGCAGGTTTACCAACACTACGCAAAGTATGACTGGTACAGTGTGTGTGGTGTGTGTGTGTTGTGTGTGTGTGTGTGTGTGTGTGTTGTGTGGTGTGTGTGTGTGTGTGTCGTGTGTGTGTGTGTGTGTGTGTGTGTGTGTGTGTGTGTGTGTGTGTGTGTGTGTGTGTGTGTGTGTGTTCTTCGTGTTTTTTACAGAATACATCGTTGGATCCTACACAACATTGAATACTTGATCAAAATATTTATTTACTGAATAAATTGGTCGGTATACATAAAAAACAGGCCTCCTGTCTCCACCATTTTTCTAAAGTCGCTGCCCCATCAGTAGGCCCGGGGGCCATTAAACATCTATGATGTTTTGCAAGCAGCAGTAGGATGTCCAACGGATGTACAAGATAATGGACAGAAAATGTAAACACGTACTGGCCCCTGGTAAGGTCGAAGAAGCAGGCGGGCTTGGCCGAGGCCCCAAACCATAACTGTGTGTTGCGTAAAATCTTTACACTGAGTCCTCATACAGAATATCCAGCCTAATATATTATATAATATGCATTAAACAGTGGCACAGTGTATGTACAGGAGCAGACAGTGGGACGTCTGATGTCTGAGCGTGGTTCGTTCTCCTCTGTTCTCTGTTGTTTTGTCGTCTAGGTTCCGACATGCCGTACTAATGGAGCCGGACAGCTGTTGTCAACAGTCTGAGGGAGGATTGAATGATGGGCCAGGGGAGGGCCCTTGAGAGACAGCGCATGTAGGCTGTCTGAGAACAAAGTCTTTTGTTTGCCAAAGCACTTCAAATGCAACAAATATTTTGTGACAAAGTCTTTGTTGAGGCAAAAGTGTATGTTTTGTGTCTTATTTAATATGTGTACTGCTTTGCTTAATGCAATGTAATTATGTGTGTTAATATAACTCTGGATACAATCTCCATGGAGGAATTTGGGTTATGAAGAGTTCCAGGTGCAACTAGTTTGAGGCCATTTACAGAAGCGGGTTCCTATTGGACAATGTGACCAGAGAAGGCATCAGCCATATAAGATTACCGGTAATCACAAATGGCTTTTTGAGTGATAGACACAGAGAAAGACGGACAAGCGCAATTTGAGTTTAGATTATTGTAATCGTACTTTTTGGCAAGTGTTATATTTTTATCTTTACATTATGTTGATTGTTTGACATATTTTTTATATTATATTTTTCCTTTTATTTATATTTTTTGTACAGGTTATTATTGCAAAAAAAAAATCCAACGAGGAGGACGAAGGCTGCTTGGGAAACCAAGAGGTTTTGTTGACCTCCTGACAAAATGACGAAATAAATCCCCTGTCGTTAGAGAGCTGTCTGTCTACCAGCTGAGCAGGGTGAGTTTGAAACGCTTCCAGAGCACAGGAATGACTCCTCAACTTGCGTGACCTTGCTGATTGGTCCCCACAGGTGTCACACCTTGGTCGAGGTGACACTCCTTGGTCGAGGTGACACTCCTTGGTATAGGTGACACTCCTTGGTCGAGGTGACACTCCTTGGTAGAGGTGACACTCCTTGGTCGAGGTGTCACTCCTTGGTCGAGGTGTCACTCCTTGGTCAAGGTGACACTCCTTGGTAGAGGTGACACTCCTTGGTAGAGGTGACACTCCTTGGTCGAGGTGACACTCCTTGGTAGAGGTGACACTCCTTGGTCGAGGTGACACTCCTTGGTCGAGGTGACACTCCTTGGTCGAGGTGACACTCCTTGGTCGAGGTGTCACTCCTTGGTAGAGGTGACACTCCTTGGTCGAGGTGACACTCCTTGGTTGAGGTGACACTCCTTGGTCAAGGTGTCACTCCTTGGTAGAGGTGTCACTCCTTGGTAGAGGTGTCACTCCTTGATAGAGGTGACACTCCTTGGTAGAGGTGTGATGATGGATGGAGGTTTTATGCCAATGCTGCAATGTGCTGCAATGCAATTTTTGTACAATTACAGCATTTAACAAACGTCATCCAACCGCACGCACGCACACAAGCACACAAGCACAAACGCACACATGGGATGGTCAATCAAAGTCCTGATGTTTATCAACGCTGCTGAGAAGTAAGCATCAGTACGGGAGTTCTTGCCATGTTCCGTTGACAGTGAATGATGGAAAAGGATAGGGAAACAAATTTAGGCCACAGAGAACTAGTAAAGTGTGTTATATGTACACACACTGTGAGTAGCTACATCTGCGGGCCACTGCCTTGCACTAACCCTTTTTCAGAGGAATCTGGATTTAAGACTTTTTAGAAATAGAAACCACATTCACAAAGTCTCATAGATTTAAAAATAACGCTTTCATTGAACTTCAATTAAAAGCAATTATGGCTATAATGATCTTTCTCCAGTGATGGATATTCTGTTTCCCATCATGAAATCCATTCTAATCACACATGCTGTTCACTACACTCAGTGCAGTACATTTTCCATCTAACCTTTCATTTTTTGGTCCATTACTGTGAAAAAAATGGCAGCCTCATATTTCAACTCCTGTAACAGCGACTCGTGAATAAACTGCTTCTACTGTCCCCCTTTAGCGGGCCTCAGGGATTCAGGTGAGTTAGGAATAGCCCTTGAAGTTTTAGTGACAAGTTCTTTGAAATAAATAGGTCCCTCTTCATCTTTAAGGCTGCTCCCACTAGGCCCATTCAGCAGGGAATCCATCAATTAAACGGGGCAGGTATGACTGGAGCAGTACCTGTAGAGAACATGAGACATCTACTTTGTAACCTAACTTAGGGCTGGCGTATTTCCTTCATATTCTCTAGATATATTTCATAAGGAGGAGTGTGGTGGCGCTGAAGAAATCCACATGCAGGTTGTTAATCTTCAGTGTGGTTCCTGTTCAAACCTTGTTTCCTGTTTCGTTATAGAGACATTTTACACAGTTGATACTAATTTCTGGGAGGGGATGGACAGAGGTCTACATGGTCTACATTTGGAACACATTGTCACTTCTTGCTAAGGCTTGCCGTGTTTGTTTTCACTGTTAGTCTGATTTGTGAGACCTCAAAACAAACTGACCTGAACCCAAAGGGGGCTTCATGTTTTACATGTTTCGCGATAACATTGACAGAGATTGAATGACAGATGGAAGACAAAGATAAACTGCATATTAATTCAGGGGACCTGTCGGAGAAGGACCTGAATCCCAATTCAAGGATTTCTCCCCTTCAGTTTTTAAATGTTGTCCATGGAAAACTAGATACAAAGGGCAATAAAAATCAAGGCTTTCTTTAAAAAACAGACACAGTGAATATGGGAAGTAAAACAAGCGCACAATCTTAAAATAAAATACGATGATTAAAATCTGTTTATTGTTTTGTTCCTTTAACCTTCCAACATTTTTAAAAAGTGACACTCTCCCCTGGTGCATAGCGAGCACGTGCTGGCCTCCCATCTGTGGGGAGAGTAATGAGACAGAGATGAGAAGTAGGGGTTAATGTTCCTTTCCCTCATGGCTTGTTGGCTCCTTCATTTGACTCCTCTCAACATTTCCATCCTTTTACATTACTCGTATTTCTTCTCACCTCCCACTCTCCTGCACACAGAGGTCACAATGCAGATGACCCATCCTGCTCTCATCACCTCCGTCCCTTCTTCCTGTCTGTCTACCAAAGGGTTTCTCATCGGAAGTCGCACTCTTAATTGGATTTCCGTCAAGGTGTGACATGAGGCGAGGCTTAATGTGGATCTTGCCGCTACAGAAGTTAACAAATATAAGCTGAAGATAGAAAGATATTGAAACAAATGGAACACATTGGCAAGATGAGAAACTTGTGACTGTCTGTGTGTGTGTGTGTGTGTGTGTGTGTGTGTGTGTGTGTGTGTGTGTGTGTGTGTGTGTGTGTGTGTGTGTGTGTGTGTGTGTGTGTGTGTGTGTGTGTGTGTGTGTGTGTGTGTGTGTGTGTGTGTGTGTGTGTGGTGTGTGTGTGTGTGTGTGTATGTAAATACACTTATATATATAAATATTTATTAAGAAATTAATTAAATAAATGAATTGTAGATCCGAAAAGGACATTTAGTTAATAATCAACTATATGTCAAACTAATGAGGCAACGGTATATAAATGGAGCTCGACAAGTCTATATGGTTATGAGCCAACACTCGCTGTAATGGTGTCAGATTCAGAAAGGATTATTTTTAAATTAGGTTAGTCCCTTTATGGGGATATAATTAGATATATTCAAAGAATGGTAGATCCATAGAGATTGAAAATGGAAAAGATGATAAAAAATAGAGAAATTTAAAAATGAGGAGGAAAGGAAAGAGTGAGTGCCCTATAATACCATCAGATGGCTACAATATTTATTCCCCTGCGTCTCACTCTCTGCAGTGGGTGCATTGGTCATTGTTGACCTATCCTCCTGCTTCCCTCTACTTCCCCTCTCAGTCTAATTAATTTATCATTCATTTTTCTCCATCACCTTTTCACTGCCTTTATTGGCAAAAGCGAATATCCAAGATAAACGAATGGAAGGCAACATTACCCAAGCAGTGACGTTTCCCCTGAACCTCCATGCAGACTTTCTCCAAATCCACGCAGCTCCTCTTGAGTGGTGTCTCCGATTCAGGGGATCAGGAATCTGATTGGTCTGATGGGTCGACAGAGAGAGGCATCTCAGAGCAGATGAGATAGGAAATTACATGGAGCTAACAGATGACGGGGCGACGCCGAGCTGAAAAGACGGCAAAGGGGATTAAGGGAAATCACTTGTTGGAAGATGAGAATGTGCAGCGTTGGAAGTCAAGCCTTCTTTAAATGTCCGGATCCATACAG